>RCWM02000461.1:600000-896000 GCA_003667255.2 Euschistus heros | reverse complement strand
CAGTGCTTGTTATCTTCATTTCATCAGATGATGTTCGTATTTCTGTTGGTCACAACAATGCATATTTCATTGGCATCGATGGTAGCACATGTGACAAATCTGTATTAATTACACTAATTTATTAATTTTTTCCCTATTGTAAGACCAAGGCATAATTTTCAAAATCACTTCTCATTTTTCTTGGTACAAAGCCTCATAAATTTATTTGATTCAGAAAAATAATGTAGTAAATAGAGGTAAACAAGAAATAATAATAAGAAAAAACAAAACAAACAAACAGATATTAATCAATATCTATATTTTAACAATAATTTATAACAGTAAATATCAACAAGTAATAAGTTATCCTATTTTTGGAATGGACTGAGTATAACGTAATAACATAGAACAAGATATGTTTATATTTAATTAACAATAAAATATACACACAATGTATATATTTATACAGTATTTATAATTTATATAAATCTTATTCTTTAAAAATAAGTGATGCTGCCACTTATAATAAATATATATTGCACAAAATGCTTATTTAGCCCTAATAAAAAAAATTAAATCAATAACCAGTTTTTCACTGTTGTAAATTTTACAAAGGCCTACACAACACTGTCATAACCTCCTTTTCATATCCACATTAGATAATTAGGTTAGAGTTGTATGATAGGAGATAATGATGCTCATTTATTGTTTTTATTTTAAGGATATTAACAGCTTGTTTCTAAAATATTTATAAATAATACATACAGAACAATAAGAGTATTCTCCATTACTCACATAACATAAAGTTACATAAACGGTAACATAAAGTTACCGTGAAATGGGGCAACTTTGCCAGGTTTAATTTTTCCTCACAACTTTTACCTCAACAAATAGCTTTCAAATATGTTTCAAACCTGTTATAATTATGAGTCTAGATCTTTTGATTTAAAATACATGCAATAATTGCAATTTAATCATTAAATTGAATTTTAAAAATACAGAAAAATAACATTGGCAAAGTTACTCTAAAATAGAGCAACTTTGCCAAGTATGTGAAAAACACTTAAAAAATAGAGACAGCGACACAGAAAAGGATTGTTTGAACTAATAGGAAAACATTTTAACGAGAAAATGACATATAATTAGATATTTCAGTACTCAGAATAAAACATCGTAATAATGAAACTCATTAAAACGAAACTTGAAATTTATTTATTTAGCTTAACAACCCGCAAGCGAGTCTTGGCTTCCTCCAACAGCAATCGCCATATGTTTTTGTGCTGAGATGCCACCATCCAATCCCTTACTCCGATGGACCTGCAATCCCCTGCCACACAGTGCGACCAACGTGACCTGGGTCTCCCAACTCTTCACCGGCTTAGGAAATGCCTAATGAAATTTAAAAACTTCTGACATTTTCATCCATTGATATTTGCCTCGGAGTTCAATATAGTGTGGGTCAATTGTATAAATGATGTCTCCTACATTTAATAAAGCTTCATCAGCCACGCTTGGGAAGTAAAATGATCTTCCTGTGTTGTTTCTGTGGAGGTAGGCTTTTTCAAGCTCATCGCCTCCATAGAATTTGGTGAGTTTGCCCACAAAATGCTTTACACTTCTGTAATTTAGCTTTTTATGTAAAAACAAGCACAAAATTATAGGTTGGCACAGTTGCCCCATCATGACCTTACTTCCTACTGCAATTATAACTTTGCCAAGTTATAATATAAACCTAAAGAAATAGTAAAATTTATATTGTCATGTTTTTCTAAATAAATATTAAATTATATATCAGACAAAATAAATAGTTATTATTTACTTTTGAATGAATGAGCAGGACGAGAAACTTTATAAGGGTATCAAAACCAACTGTTGCAAAACAAGCAAAGAAAAACACTGATAAAAAACCTGTAAACATTGGATAAATCTGATTAAACATAAGAATATCTTTCAAACAATAACTCCTCTATGTGATGAAAACACCAGCACTTATATATAATGGGTCAGAAACTGCACGAAGCGCCAAACAACATTTTTTTTTAAAACTGGCAAAGTTGTACCAGTTTACGGTAACTAAACTTATAGTGAAAACTACAGAAAATACTTAAACTCATAATTAAAATAACAACAACTTCAAAATACTTACTCAGCTACATCTTTTACCTCCTTTTGAATACTACAAGAATCTACAACAAAGACTAAAGCTCTGGCAGAAGACTTATATTCATCCAAATACCTATTTCTCACTCTTTCATTACCTGGTACATCTATCAGTTGTAACGTTCCCTAAAATATCGCCATGATAAAATAAATATTCACTAAAAATAAAAGTTAATAACAACTATCTTTTTTTATAGTACCTTTTCATTTCTATAATAAGCCAAATTTTCTTTCATTGACGTATAGGTATGGATGAACTTATTATGTGCAAGCCTGGCAAATAAAAGTGTTTTTCCAGAATCACAAACTCCAGTCAACAATACTGCCTTTCTACCAATACGCTTGCGTCGAAGAAGAAGAATTACTGAAAAAAGACAACTATAGTTTTTTTTGGATCGGAAAGTACCAAGAGCATGTGATAACTGATGATCTTAAGCACCATATGCTTCTTCAAAGTAAGATGAATAAAAGATGGGCTTTGAGTCTAAGTAATGAAAAAAAAGAATCTATTTCTTACCCAGGGAGAGGATAAGTACAATTAAGCCAGTTAGGATTTGTAGGCCCAATTGGTCACTCAGGCCCATTTCGAACATCAATAATCAACCTCCCACCTGAATTTAAACTGTTAAGGTTCCGATAACCTACCTGACAACTAACATTTGGTCACATTGGCCAAAGAGGTCTCAAGTTTTGGCAAGGAGAACTAATTAGGATTGATGGATTAAATGCCACTTCTATTGAGATTATTTTATTTGAAAACTAGTTTCGAATGCTAAACATTCATCTTCAGTTCTAAAACATACAATAAAATTTTCAACACATCAGTACTATGTTACATAGATTAAATATACTAAGGTTTTTAAAAAGATAAGACAAGAAATCAAGCATAGGCACTCACCTTCGAGGTAACTAAAACACTGAATTTGTGAGAAGTAAAAGGGGTGGCAGGTAGGTTAAGTTTTAGATTTACAACGGGGTTTCCCTTATGACTCATTGGGTTTTTTTCGTTCCTATGGGAAATAAATTTAAAATGGGGCTATTGGATATGTTAATCTGATCATTTAAACAAAAAAATCTGGATCGGTTTTAAACGATTTTATTATTTCTAGTGATTCAAAAGTATTTAATTTTAGGCTATTTTCTACTTGATGTAATATTTTTACTCCCGAGTCTTTATTAAATTTGTGGTTATTTTCATTTAGATGGATAGCGAAATTGGAATTTTGGGTCTTATTAGTGTATGCTCTTATATGTTCATTTACTCTTTGATTTACTGATCGTCCGGTTTTTTCCCGTGTATTTTGCTTCACAGTCATTACATTTTAATTCGTATACGCCGCTTTTTTGGAAAGGGTCTATTTTGTCCTTCGGTGAAGGGAAGTATGATGACAATGGCTTATCTATTTTAAATGCAGGGTTTAAACCTAATTTTTTTTAATTCTTTCCCGACTTTAGTGGATATTGGGCCATAGTATGGTATCAAAATATATTTTTTAGGGGTAGCTATATCCTCTGGGGGTGTTTTGTATATATTATTCATAGTTTTTTTATGTATTTGTTTTCTTAAAATATTATCGATTGTGGTTTTACTGTATCCGTTGTTGTTAGCTATAGTGTGAATCGTTTGTATTTCTTTGTTAAAATTTCGTTCATTTAGCGGTATATTTAAAAGCCGGTATATCATGCTATGAAATGCTGCGAGTTTGTGTGTTAGTGGTCTCCTGGCATTGTTGTCTATAACTACATCTGTGTGTGTGGGTTTCCTGTATATATTAAATTCGTGTTGTTTATTGTTTATGGAGATTTCTATGTCTAAAAAATTTAAAGTTTTATTGTTCTCTAACTCCAGTGTGAATTTAATTGAAGGGTGGATTTCGTTTATTTCGTTTAAGAAACTATTGATTTGTCTGGTCGTCCCAGACCATAGGCAAATTATGTCATCAACATACCGATACCAGTATATGATGTGTTGAGCTAATTTTGAATGAAGGATTTTCCGTTCTAATTTATCCATAAAAAGATCTGCCAGAAGGGGTGAAAGAGGGGACCCCATTGGTAATCCTTCTTCCTGTTTATAGAATGTATTGTTAAATTGAAAATAATTATGTTTTATGCAGACTGACATTAAATTGTAAAAGTCTAATTTTTCTAGTGGTTGAAGATTAGACCGGAAGATTAGTTTTTCTAAAATTTCTATGTTTCTGAAGGTGGGATACTGGTAAACAGATTTGTGACATCGAATGATATTAACTTTGCATTGTCTGGAACATTTACGTTTTTAATTTTGTTGACTAATTCTATTGAGTTTTTTATTGTATTTCGTGGGGAAAAAGAAATTTTCGTTTTGAACATGTTGTTTAAATAATGAGCAAGTTTGTATATGGAGCTATTAATGTAGGTAACTACTGGTCTTATTGGAATGTCTGCTTTATGTATTTTGGGTAGGCCGTAGAGACGGGGCGGCAAGGGATTCATTTCAATCAAGTTGTATTTTATATTATCAGGTATTAAAATACTATTATTTATTAACTCCCGAACTTGACTGTTAAATTTTTTAGCGGGGTTTTTTATGGTGGGGAAGCTGTTTTTTTTGGATGAAGTCATAGATTTTATTTTTGTATAACTCTTTTTCTATAATTACTGCGGTGTTCCCTTTGTCCGCTTTTATGATTGTAAGGTCGTTTTTTAATATTTTAGTTGATAAAGCGCGTGCTATCTTGTATTCGGATGATGTCTTTATCTTATAGTTCTGGGCTTTTTCTATTTCTGTTTTTAGTATGTTTGCGCATATTGATTTCGAAAGTGGGTTTTTGTCGTATTTTTCTAAACCGGATTCAATGTGGACAGCAAGGTTTTCGAATGTTTGTATAGTCACCGGTGAATTTATAGAATGTTTTAAACCTTTGTTGAGCAAATTATTTTCATTTTTAGTTAATGTTATGTTGCTGAGGTTGAGGATACGTGGGGAAAATTGGTTATCGGATATGGGGTTTTTTGGACTGTTAGATGGGCGATTAACGGGGTTATTCTTGCTAGACAGCAAGTTATTAATTTTATTTTCTAATGTTTTTTGTTTTTTTTGGTTACGAGATATTCAACTCGCGTCCGGATTTGATTGTCTAATGAGTCAAACTCAAGTGGGTGGAGTACAGAAGTGAGTTTATTGTGGAGGATATAAATATATAATTTTAAATTATCTCTCACTGAGTACCAATGGTTAATTTCAAATCTTACCCATTGACGTCTAGCATGGTGAGTGGCTTTCGACGCTGCTCTTGTTTGTGCTCCGCTTCTTAGTTGCACGTATCTGGGTATGAGGTCTTCTCTTGAGCACGTCTGGTTGAACCAAATATTTTTGTTAGCGATGGCGTATTTAAGTCTAAGTTTGGAAAACCAATAAGCTGCATCCTTCCGGCTTGCAGTCTTCAGTTCTGCAACAACTTTTTCTGATAATGTGTTGAATCTTGATATGCTGAGTTTTGATCGATTATACGTAGTAGCCTGGCTGGCTTCAGAATCACTTGAGGTACGCATGATGATATAGAAGGATCAATACAATTAGGATTGATGGATTAAATGCCACTTCTATTGAGATTATTTTATTTGAAAACTAGTTTCGAATGCTAAACATTCATCTTCAGTTCTAAAACATACAATAAAATTTTCAACACATCAGTACTATGTTACATAGATTAAATATACTAAGGTTTTTAAAAAGATAAGACAAGAAATCAAGCATAGGCACTCACCTTCGAGGTAACTAAAACACTGAATTTGTGAGAAGTAAAAGGGGGGGCAGGTAGGTTAAGTTTTAGATTTACAACGGGGTTTCCCTTATGACTCATTGGGTTTTTTCGTTCCTATGGGAAATAAATTTAAAATGGGGCTATTGGATATGTTAATCTGATCATTTAAACAAAAATCTGGATCGGTTTTTAAACGATTTTATTATTTCTAGTGATTCAAAAGTATTTAATTTTAGGCTATTTTCTACTTGATGTAATATTTTTACTCCCGAGTCTTTATTAAATTTGTGGTTATTTTCATTTAGATGGATAGCGAAATTGGAATTTTGGGTCTTATTAGTGTATGCTCTTATATGTTCATTTACTCTTTGATTTACTGATCGTCCGGTTTTTCCCGTGTATTTTGCTTCACAGTCATTACATTTTAATTCGTATACGCCGCTTTTTTGGAAAGGGTCTATTTTGTCCTTCGGTGAAGGGAAGTATGATGACAATGGCTTATCTATTTTAAATGCAGGGTTTAAACCTAATTTTTTTTAATTTCTTTCCCGACTTTAGTGGATATTGGGCCATAGTATGGTATCAAAATATATTTTTTAGGGGTAGCTATATCCTCTGGGGGTGTTTTGTATATATTATTCATAGTTTTTTTATGTATTTGTTTTCTTAAAATATTATCGATTGTGGTTTTACTGTATCCGTTGTTGTTAGCTATAGTGTGAATCGTTTGTATTTCTTTGTTAAAATTTCGTTCATTTAGCGGTATATTTAAAAGCCGGTATATCATGCTATGAAATGCTGCGAGTTTGTGTGTTAGTGGTCTCCTGGCATTGTTGTCTATAACTACATCTGTGTGTGTGGGTTTCCTGTATATATTAAATTCGTGTTGTTTATTGTTTATGGAGATTTCTATGTCTAAAAAATTTAAAGTTTTATTGTTCTCTAACTCCAGTGTGAATTTAATTGAAGGGTGGATTTCGTTTATTTCGTTTTAAGAAACTATTGATTTGTCTGGTCGTCCCAGACCATAGGCAAATTATGTCATCAACATACCGATACCAGTATATGATGTGTTGAGCTAATTTTGAATGAAGGATTTTCCGTTCTAATTTATCCATAAAAAGATCTGCCAGAAGGGGTGAAAGAGGGGACCCCATTGGTAATCCTTCTTCCTGTTTATAGAATGTATTGTTAAATTGAAAATAATTATGTTTTATGCAGACTGACATTAAATTGTAAAAGTCTAATTTTTCTAGTGGTTGAAGATTAGACCGGAAGATTAGTTTTTCTAAAATTTCTATTGTTTCTGAAGGTGGGATACTGGTAAACAGATTTGTGACATCGAATGATATTAACTTTGCATTGTCTGGAACATTTACGTTTTTAATTTTGTTGACTAATTCTATTGAGTTTTTTATTGTATTTCGTGGGGAAAAAGAAATTTTCGTTTTGAACATGTTGTTTAAATAATGAGCAAGTTTGTATATGGAGCTATTAATGTAGGTAACTACTGGTCTTATTGGAATGTCTGCTTTATGTATTTTGGGTAGGCCGTAGAGACGGGGCGGCAAGGGATTCATTTCAATCAAGTTGTATTTTATATTATCAGGTATTAAAATACTATTATTTATTAACTCCCGAACTTGACTGTTAAATTTTTTAGCGGGGTTTTTTATGGTGGGGAAGCTGTTTTTTTGGATGAAGTCATAGATTTTATTTTTGTATAACTCTTTTTTATAATTACTGCGGTGTTCCCTTTGTCCGCTTTTATGATTGTAAGGTCGTTTTTTAATATTTAGTTGATAAAGCGCGTGCTATCTTGTATTCGGATGATGTCTTTATCTTATAGTTCTGGGCTTTTTCTATTTCTGTTTTTAGTATGTTTGCGCATATTGATTTCGAAAGTGGGTTTTTGTCGTATTTTTCTAAACCGGATTCAATGTGGACAGCAAGGTTTTCGAATGTTTGTATAGTCACCGGTGAATTTATAGAATGTTTTAAACCTTTGTTGAGCAAATTATTTTCATTTTTAGTTAATGTTATGTTGCTGAGGTTGAGGATACGTGGGGAAAATTGGTTATCGGATATGGGGTTTTTTGGACTGTTAGATGGGCGATTAACGGGGTTATTCTTGCTAGACAGCAAGTTATTAATTTTATTTTCTAATGTTTTTTGTTTTTTGGTTACGAGATATTCAACTCGCGTCCGGATTTGATTGTCTAATGAGTCAAACTCAAGTGGGTGGAGTACAGAAGTGAGTTTATTGTGGAGGATATAAATATATAATTTTAAATTATCTCTCACTGAGTACCAATGGTTAATTTCAAATCTTACCCATTGACGTCTAGCATGGTGAGTGGCTTTCGCCGTGAGAGATAATTTAAAATTATATATTTATATCCTCCACAATAAACTCACTTCTGTACTCCACCCACTTGAGTTTGACTCATTAGACAATCAAATCCGGACGCGAGTTGAATATCTCGTAACCAAAAAACAAAAAACATTAGAAAATAAAATTAATAACTTGCTGTCTAGCAAGAATAACCCCGTTAATCGCCCATCTAACAGTCCAAAAAACCCCATATCCGATAACCAATTTTCCCCACGTATCCTCAACCTCAGCAACATAACATTAACTAAAAATGAAAATAATTTGCTCAACAAAGGTTTAAAACATTCTATAAATTCACCGGTGACTATACAAACATTCGAAAACCTTGCTGTCCACATTGAATCCGGTTTAGAAAAATACGACAAAAACCCACTTTCGAAATCAATATGCGCAAACATACTAAAAACAGAAATAGAAAAAGCCCAGAACTATAAGATAAAGACATCATCCGAATACAAGATAGCACGCGCTTTATCAACTAAAATATTAAAAAACGACCTTACAATCATAAAAGCGGACAAAGGGAACACCGCAGTAATTATAGAAAAAGAGTTATACAAAAATAAAAATCTATGACTTCATCCAAAAAAACAGCTTCCCCACCATAAAAAACCCCGCTAAAAAATTTAACAGTCAAGTTCGGGAGTTAATAAATAATAGTATTTTAATACCTGATAATATAAAATACAACTTGATTGAAATGAATCCCTTGCCGCCCCGTCTCTACGGCCTACCCAAAATACATAAAGCAGACATTCCAATAAGACCAGTAGTTACCTACATTAATAGCTCCATATACAAACTTGCTCATTATTTAAACAACATGTTCAAAACGAAAATTTCTTTTTCCCCACGAAATACAATAAAAAAACTCAATAGAATTAGTCAACAAAATTAAAAACGTAAATGTTCCAGACAATGCAAAGTTAATATCATTCGATGTCACAAATCTGTTTACCAGTATCCCACCTTCAGAAACAATAGAAATTTTAGAAAAACTAATCTTCCGGTCTAATCTTCAACCACTAGAAAAATTAGACTTTTACAATTTAATGTCAGTCTGCATAAAACATAATTATTTTCAATTTAACAATACATTCTATAAACAGGAAGAAGGATTACCAATGGGGTCCCCTCTTTCACCCCTTCTGGCAGATCTTTTTATGGATAAATTAGAACGGAAAATCCTTCATTCAAAATTAGCTCAACACATCATATACTGGTATCGGAGAACTAATGACTACATTATACTTGGATAACTATACTAGTTGTGGATTGGATTTTAATTTTTTGATGTGTGTAATAATTTACATTTGAAACTGTGACACTGTCTTTATTAGTATGCTTATTTTTTTCTTGTTCACTTTTGAGGAATTCAAATTTGTTTTTTAAAAATGGACGTATCCTGATTTGATTTAACAAAATCTTCAAAGGGATTTGAGGTCGACTTTTGGTAAAAATAACAGCTTCTTTTGCTAGTCCCTTCTTATTGATAATCCCCATTTTTTTTTTAAAGATAGATATTTTAAAGACATTCTATAATCAATGCGGTAGTTATATTTTATAATACGGAAATCATTTACGTATAGATTAAATAATACAGGACTTAGGAAAGATCCTTGTGGGAAACAGGCGATCGCATGGTATTTGGTGAAATTTAAATCATAGGCTGATATGGAGAATGATCTATTTGATAAAAACGATGGAATTGTTAATATTATATATTCATAAATGTATACTCTAAGATTAAAATTTCTGTTATATAATCTACGAAACGTGAGAATTTCCCAGTGCTTGAGTGTTGTATTGTTGATTTATCAGTTTATTATCAATTGTAAAATGTTGGAGGAGAGGATATTTAATATTTTTTCGAAAAATTTCAAAATTGTTTTTTTGAAGACTTATTGGTCTGCTGAGATTTTTGGTTCTTCATGAAGTTTATTCATAGGAATAAGTTTCACACTTTCCAACAATAGGGAAAACATTTATCTGTGAATTGTTGCTTTTTGGGATTAGTACAGCAGGTAGGTATGTTATCTGAGTCAGGTTTTATAAATAATATGGAGAGATCTGATGAAGTAACTTCCGGTCGAGATGTGGTTTCAGAACCAGTCAGGGAACACATCAATAATGAAGAAATAATCCTAAACTCTTTTAGCTATTTTTCTCTTGAGGCATTTGGGGGATAGGTAATTCTTTTTTTTTTTTGCCCAAAACTTCCATTGAAGTCCTATAATGGCCTGGGTGGGAAGGTCAAGATTCATTTCATGGGTCCACCACGAAATAAATTTTAACTGGCCCAGGTGGGATTGGAACCCACGACCTTCTGGTTAGGAGTGCGCCGAGGCCCTCGCCCCAACTCACTCAGCCATTGAGTCCCCAGGGTAATTCTCTTGTGTATACAATTAGTTACTTCTTCATGTAAAAGGTTTCTTAATTGTTGAGACATAAAAATTAATGAGATTTGATGGAGGTCATATTTTAAAAAAAAATATTTACAAATTTCATTAGTATACCCTTTTCACAAATCAATCTCTAATCTAGGTGATTTTTTTTTTAATGGAATTTGTCAAAGCTCCATATCTTTAATGGAATCAAGGAAACCTTGGCTATGAGGTTTAGTAAACCTAAATGGTACCCTTAGGTAGGGTCTTAAAACAGCTGTTTATTTTTCAGACTTTGATTTAAATAAATTAAACTTATAACCTTGAGACAAAACTTATAAAATGATTGCGGGGACGGGAGGAGGGAAGTTTCAAATTAAATAGGCTATTAGGTATTTACTATAACAATTACATAGTTATATTAACAACTGATATTCAAATCAAATTGAATCAATTATATAATGTTTTTAACAACAAACCTAATCCATATTCTTTCTATCCAAATATTTGGGCATACATGTGTGTATGTATATAACATAAAAATATATATATATATATCAACAAATAAAATTAAATACATAAATACAAACAAGGGTTTCATATGGACAATAATTCTCCATTATCAGTATATAAATTAAAACAATAATTTTAAATCCAAAATGACTAGATTTTGAAAGCAATTAAGTAAATAATACAACACCAAAAGCACTTGACATTTCTTTGCTCCTAAAAATACACCATTGATAACTATACAATTGAAACAAATCATATATAGCAGATAATATAATTATAGCAGATGAAAAATTACATTGATCAATATTACGATATGAAATTATCTAACAATAATTATTAAAACACATCAATACAAGGTGATTAGGTTCAAGAACAATACATCTTTTCAGGCCTACATAATCAAATTCCTAAACTAAATTTTACTCGCAATAATTTGGCCTTCTTTAAATTTAACATTAGTATCAAATATTCTATGTAAAACAACTAATAAAACAATAGGAAATGATAAAGAAATGGTATAAACTATTTCCTACTACATTTTCCTTTTTTATACTTATTGGATAGCGATAATTCAAGATAATTTGTTGAGAATTGTGAAAGTAAATAATAAAAATTTGATTATATTTATTTTTGTAAATTACTTCACTAGCTTAAACTCCTTGCACTATGGCAGGGCTGAAAGTAATGGAGTGGAGAAAAGCAATACACAAGAAAAATATGGTATTAAACTTTTGAAGAATAATTACCATCAGAAAAATAAATAAACTGAATGAAATATGTTTTCAATTCACCTCCACAGATCCCTTTCAAATGCAAAATTCATTTAAAATACATGGTCAATCATATGATATTAAAAATAATGGAAAAAAAATAGACCACCAAACTAAGTATAGTTTGAAGTAACAAAAAATTAAATGTAGGTGTTATGAATATTAGCAATAAATATTTTATAATAAACGATAGCAAAGCAACTTTTATACTGACAACAAACCAGTTTCTTTAGGAAAATAAATGTTAAATACTGATAGCTGATGGAAGTCAGCAACCAAACAAAACTTAAATGCACAACTCCTTAAATAATGAACTAAAAATAAGAATAAATGTACTAAAGTGTCAAACCAAAAAATGATTCTTAAATAATATAAATAAAAGCAAAATGGCACCTTAATTATTAAAATCATAATTACTATAACTATTCCACATGTGATTCATATAGTAGGGTCTGTATCTGTATCAATTTCAGGTAAAAAACAGGAAAATAATTATTTAGGAATTAATTTAACACCATCTTCAATTTTTCCAAATAATAAAAAAAAAAATAAAAATAAATATTGTGATAAAAATCAATACTAAAATTTAGTTACAAAAAATATTTTGAAAAGTTGTGACATAATAGTTTTAATAATTAAAAGAAAAATAACTTGAACTTGAGATCAGAATATAACTTACAACAAACAAGAGGAGCAGTATAATTATAGTCTTCTTAAAATAAATGATTAAGTAACATTACAACCATTTTTTTTATTAAATGGTACCAAATGTTTTTATTTTGTTTTTCCACTTCATAAAAATTGTATTAAAAGTCTAGAATTAGGCAGTCTTATGATTGATACAGCATGACAATTATTGTTACCAAGTCTATAAACAGAAGTCATTTTTCATGGAAATAAATCTTTTCCTAAAACACAGAATGTGTTCTTTGAAATCCTGAATACACAATAATGACATGTGTAATTTGGGATATCTTACTTAAAAAAGGACATGCCCAGAAGTTCCTTCCTGAAACCTTAATAAATAAATAAAATTCCTTATCCTCTTATTACATATATACTTTAATCAATCCATTTTATTTATAATATAAAAATTAAATAGGATCAATATTTGTCCTATGTAAACAGACTGATGAATAATGATTAACAAAACCCATAAAGGATGGTCCAATATATTATAATTTCATGAACAAACAATTGACTGACTATTGGTAATCCGGTTCTGGAATTTAATAAACATTATAATTATAATTATATATAAATAAAATAATAATTAATATTAATGAGGTAAGGATTTAAAACATAATATTTCAGGATTAAGTAAGGCCTAGGAAAGGGAACTCCCAGCAGATGTCCTCAAAGTACTGTCACTGTTGCGGTTTTGTATTAACATCTGCAAAATACAGATGTGCCATAGCTTCTTCGGCTCCAATGCGTTGAGATGGATTACAAACTAACAGTCTTGAAAAAAAAAAAAGTACCAATCAAAATAAGTCAGAAGAGATGCGTGTTATAAAATTTAAACTTGTATTAATAGTTAACTTTTAGTAATGGATCCTAGTTACAATGCAATATCACTTCATGGAAAAGAACCCGCCTGGTAAGTAATTGGTAAATGAGATATCTGCACTATAGCATGAAGAGAAAAGGATCATTGTTTCAGGGTTAAAACATAAAATAAATAAATAAATAAAAACTAAAGCTAAAGATCTACCATTTCGTTGACTCCTCTTTGTTATAGTTTCCAGAATGTATAATTTCTTCATCAATTAACTTTTTGAGTAACCCAATTTTACATTGCTGATGATGAGTTGTATACCAAATTCCTAATTATTTTTCTTATTTCCTACCATACACTTAAAAAATGAGAGAGAAACTGACAAGGGGACGTTTTGACTTTTAACTCACAGATTTGAATGCCGATTTTTGTGTGCGTAATAGGGATCTAGAATAGTGCAAAACTAGAGCTATAGCTGCCAATGAGCATTGGGAGCCAAGAAAAAAACCAACTAAAATATGAAAACCATGTTTTATTTTATCTCTCAGCTCTCATTAAAGATAGAGAAATGCTTTTTTTCACATTAAATTGTAGTCTTGTATGCTCAAAATTTTAACCTCTTCGAAAGGGATAAAAAATAAATATTCTTTGATTTTGATAAAATTTCTCATATAAGGGTTTTTTGGTGCGTTAAATTGAGATTTGAGGTCAGTTTTTCATGAAAAATTTTTTTTACTGATTTACATTGGATTTAATTGGAATTTTGCCATTCCCTTGGAGTTTTAGAGTACCCTAAAGCCGGGTCGTGTATTGAGCATAACGAAAGTATTTTTATCTCAAATGGCATACAAAACTACAATTTAATGTGAAAGAAGCATTTCTCTATCTTGACTGAGAGCTGAGAGAAAAAATAAAACGTGACTTTCATATCTTAGTTGTTTTTTTTTCTTGGCTCCCAATGCTCATCTATTTATTTATTTATAATACTTTTTTTTTTTGTGCCCAAGACTTCCATTGAAGTTCTATATTAGCCTGCGTGGGAAGGTCAAGATTCATTTAGTTGGCCCGCCACAAAATAAATTTTAACCTACCCAGGTGGGATTCAAACCCATGAGCATGCTAATACCCTTGCCCCAACTCACTCAGCCATAGAGTCTCCCAACAATTTTAACGTCCTTGAAAGGAGTAAAAAATAAAAAAAAAATTATTTTGGGGTGTTAAATCAAGATTTGAGGTGTTTTTCATGAAAAAATTTTTTCACTGATTTACAGCGGATTTTAATGGAATTTTGTAATTTTTTTTAGAGTTTTTGATCACCCTAAAGCCGTGTCTAGAGCATAAAAAAAGTATTTTTATTTCAAATAGCACACAAAACTACAATTTAACATGAAATTTTTATATTTTATTTTTTTCCTTGGCTCCCAATGCTCATTGGAGGCTTTAACTATAGTTTTGTGCTATTATATGTCCCTACTACCCACAAAAAAATCGGCATTTAAATCTGTGAGTTATAAGTCAAAATGTCCCCTTGTGAGTTTCAAACAAAAAGTTTACTTCCACAATATCACACAATTTTTAAAAATTGAAGGGACTTTGAGCTTGAAGTAATAGGATATTTATACAATACAATGTGCATAATAGGACTCTGGGGTCATTCTAAATGCAATGTCCAATTGATATTTGATAAAAGGTTATTTAAAAAAAAAAAACTTTTTTCAATTAAGATGAAACTAATTTTATAATTCTAAAACATAGATTTCGGGCTGCTATAAGTTATTGGGGAGACGCGGTTGCTCGGTGGGTTTCAAGCAAAAAATTTATATTCTGTTATTGCCCCCGTGGATCGACTTCAAGGTTGGGGAACCCTCGTGGGGCAACTCTGAGCCTCCATAAATTTGGGTCCTCTTAATTGGGGGAATACCAGACAATTGAGCATGATTTCAGTCAAATTTCTTCCTTTCACAACTAGTTCTAGCTAACCAGAAATGAGTGGCTAGTTTGTAACAAGTTATATACCTCATTAAATGATAGTATTAAAAAATAAATTTGCTGTTTATCATATTGTTTAGTTTACAACTTAGATAAAATATAAATTACCTTTGGAGTAGATCCCTTCCCTTAGAATTTAGTTTTGGTACCACCTAAAAAAAAAATTACATTACATTACATATTTATAAGATAGTTATAGTATAAAAACTTAACATAATTATAAAACTAGGAGGCTACTGGATTGCTATGGAGATCTATAATTCAATCGAAATAGAGAATACATTTGTAATGGAAATATCAAGACAGCCATGATCTTATTGGATCTGCAACAGACATAAAGGAATGAGAAACAGAACATTTTGATATGTTGGTATATCGTAGCCTGATGAGAAGATAGTTGCTCTATTAATAGTTGAAGATTCTTAAATTGAAAAAGAAATATTGGGGCAATAATCATCCCCATGATCATAAAACCAGTGAATATTAAATAAAAGTTAGTTTCAACAACAGTATTAAATTAGGGTTGATTCTTCTATACCATTATGGGTACTTCAAGTAACAGCATTAAATTTAGAAAAAGAAAGCAAATATTTATAATTTTTATTAAAAAAAAAAAAAAGAACATGAAATGAAGCTCATGGGTAGAGAGAGACAATTTCCAGCAGATAATAGCATTTTGCTTGAATAATTTTTTTCAAGAATATATGAAAAATTATTTCCAAAACAAGTTTGACAACATAATATATCATATTTAATGTAATTATTAAAAAAAAAAAAGAAAGATTTAATATAAATGTGAGGTTGCGTGTAGTACTTCTTATTAGAAATGGTACACTTTATTGAAAGATTGACTCCAAATTAATTATTGGATTACACTTAGAATTGAGTACAGTCTCAACAGTTCAGGTGATACAACCTATTGAGGTATCTACGGCGTAATGCTTAAAGTACTGAGATTAGAGTAAGATGATATTACCTGAGCAAAACTCATGCTAGGGTGATAAATAGGAAAGGGTTTGTAATCTGGTAGATGAGTTAAGTTAGGCCATGTTTCCTCTGTTGGAGTTCCAAGCAACTTAAATATCCTTTTTAGTTGGTCCTCTACATCTGAGCCAGGAAATAACGGCCGACCAGCATTCGCCAATTCTGTTAGAAATATAGAAAAGAAGGGTAAGTTTGAAAATGCAAAAGATTTCAAAATTTATACAATACCTCCTTTCTCGTACCTAAAATGCTATTTTTTAATAAATCATAGAAGCCTATTGTGCACATGGATGTCATTGTTAAAAAGTGCCACATTTGATTATAGAATTGACACAAACCTCAACACCTTGGCAAGGTAAGAATACGTCTTATAACAAACAGATACTATACACACTTAACCTATTAATTGTTTTCAGATGAAAGTTACTACCAGAGTATATCTAGATAACAATCTATCTAGATACGAATACAGATAGTAATTTGTTTTATCTAGATAGTGTATTCGAACTTCGATTACTTTTCAGTTTGAATACTTTTGAAAGTATTGGAATCAGAAAATTCATTGTTTGAATACATTTTGTTCTATTCGAATACTTTTAGGATGAATTATCTTATATTTGAATCTGTATTCGAAATTTCGAATACAGATGATTTTTTTTTTTTTTACAGATGTTATTTTTAAACTATTAAATATAAAACTAACTAACGACACAGCCGATTTTAATGAAATTTGATAATTATGTTTCTTTCATACTAACTTACCTTTTTTTAGGGCGCTAACATGTTATGTTTAAATTAGGGGAGGGGGGCCTCTAAATTTCTAATTTAATAAAGACTCGGCCGATTTTAATGAAATTTGATAAATATGTTTCTTTCATAACAACTAACCTTTTTTTAAGGGTGCTAACATGTTATGTTTAAATTGGGGGGGGGGGGGGCCCTCTAAATTTGTAATTTAATAACAACAGCCGATTTTAATAAAATTTGATCATCATATTCATAAATTTGATAATTCTTTCATGCTAACTAACCTTTTTTAAAGACCGCTAATAGTTATGTTTTAATTTGGTGAGGGGGGGGGGCTTGTTATGAATCATGAATATTTAATTAAAATTTAATATTAAATATTTAATTACCACTGAATATCCACTAAACTTGGAAAGGAATTAAGTTATTAAATATTAAAAGAACATTTAAGGCCAACATTTAAAAGCTCAAAATTCCAACTTCACTCTATCCATAAATCTAATGATTTAGGAGTGAAACAAGAAGTATGAAAAATCCTAAAGTTAAATATTCATAAATTCATTTGAGCCCTCCCCTCATTTAATTAAAACATGACTCTCAGCGCACCTCTTTCACAATGTTAATAAGGTATTTTCTAACTTAAGGTTAGTTAGTATGAAAGAATCATAATTACCTGATTTCATTAAAATCGGCAGTCTTTCTTAAAGTACAAATTTACAGCCTTCCCCCCCCCCTCTACCAAATAAAACATAACTGTTAGCGCCCTTCAAAAATTACTCCTCCTAGGAAAAGAGTGTATAGTCATTTTAAATCAACTTTTACTGACACGACCATGAAGAGTTGACTTAACCTAGGGTGAGTCAACTCTCCCTGGAGAATTGACTTTCCCTGTAACATACATATATAGCTCTTGTGTGTGTACCTAACCAATTTTGTCCATATTTGACGCGATCTAGCGTCAAAACGGTTGGTTCTGAAAAAAAAATTTTAATTATGCTTATAACATCGAATACTTTTCGAAAATTTGCATTTCTGGTATAAAAACATCTGTGTTCGATGTTTGATGAATTCATTCTCTGTTAATTGAATAAATAACACGATTAGATCGATTTAATATTTCTAAAATGTTTAACAGATCAATCAGACTAGTTATCTGCCGACATCTAATAAAACACTCATAATTTATTGCACTACCTGCATAACCCTGCCACTAAACTTTACAGGGCCAGATCATACCTGCCGGGCAAGTAAAAGTACTACACAGTACCTGCTGTCTTAGCTGTTACCCCTCCTTTAGCATATAAATAATAACTGATTTTGTTGGGCACTAAGTCAATAAATTACAGCGTTTATAAATTGATAGGCAAGTACAAATAGGCCTTTTAGACTAGGGTCGGGTCAAAAGAAGAAGGTAGGAAAGACAGGAAATCCCAAGACGGCCTAGGATCAAAGGAAATATGAACATTTCCAATGCTATCAAAAGTTCAAATAACAAAGGTCTCGAAGAACTTTATCATAGAACAAGGTGTTTACCGGCATATACAGAATACAGGTATAAATAAGTAGGAACATGGTACTTCATTTGCGCATATTTTTTCACTGATGAGTTAACACCGTGTTTATGAACTAAAGAAAAGAAGCAAGCCATTATTGAACTTATTTATTTGAAAATAATTATCAAATTTCATTAAGATCGGCCGAGTATTTCTTAAATTAGAAATTTAGAGGCCCCCCCAAATTTAAACATAACATGTTAGCGCCCTAAAAAAAGGTTAGTTAGTATGAAAGAAACATAATTATCAAATTTCATTAAACTCGGCTGAGTCATTCTTAAATTACAATTTTAGAGCGCCCCCCTAATATTAAACATAACATGTTAGCGCCCTTAAAAAAAAGGTTAGTTAGTATAAAAGATACATAATTATCAAATTTCATTAAAATTGGCTGAGTCTTTCTTAAATTACAAATTTAGAACCCCCCCCCCCCCCCAAATTTAAACATAACATGCTAGTGCCCTAAAAAAAGGGTAGTTAGTATGAAAGAAACATAATAATCAAATTCCATTAAAATTGGCTGAGTCATTAGTTAGTTCCGTATTTAATAGTTTAAAAATAACATCTGTAAAAAAAAAAAAATCATCTGTATTCGAAATTTCGAATACAGATTAAAATGTAAGATAACTAAATGTATTCGAACAATGAATCTTCTGAGTCGAATACTTTCAAAAGTATTCGAACTGAAAAGTACTCGAAGTTCGAATACTTTCTAAAGTTTTCAAACTGAAAGTATTCGAAGTTCAAATACTTTCAAAAGTAGTCGATCTGAAAAGTATTCGAAGTTCGAACACTTTCAAAAGTATTCAAATATTCGATAAATTTAACTTTTTTTTCAAATACTTTTTTTATTCGAATCCAAAAGTATTCAAATAGTATTTAAATACAATTATGCCCAACTGTGGTTACTACTATACCTGCAAATATACAACCAGCAGACCACATATCAATAGAAGTAGTATATAACTTGGCACCAAACAGAACATCAGGTGGTCGGTACCATAAAGTAACAACTTCAGCAGAATAACATTTTACAGGGATTCCAAAAGCACGAGCAAGACCAAAATCAGCCAATTTTAATTCACCATTCTGAAGAGTTTAAAAATGAATCACAATTAAAATGATTTAAAGTTTTGAATAAAAATACAACAGCATCAGTAAATCATATTAAATAAATTAAAACCTTGTTAATTAAGAGATTTTGAGGTTTTAAATCTCTATGTAAGACATTATGACTGTGACAAAATGCGAGTCCTCTAAGAAGTTGAAACCTGAAACAAAAAATATTAAAAAATGTTCTGCACCAACGTAATCTAAAACAATATTTCAAAAACACACATAAAAGATTTAACAACGTCCAAGTCAATTTCTCCATTCAAACTGTCGAAATACTTCTTGAGATCTTGATCACAATGTTCAAATACAAGAGTCAATTTTTTATCACTGTGTAGCACATCATAAAGGCGAACAATGTTCTTGTGTTTAAGCTCCTTTAGCAGGCAGATTTCTCTTAGAGCAGAAGAAGGAACACCCTGTAAATAAGAAAGGATGTAACAAAAAAAAAGTACTTAAATAGCTCAAATATTTAAAACTGTGGATAATTTAAAATTAAGCAAAATATTCTATAAAATCGCTCACAAATACTTACTTCATCATCATCATCTAATCTCACTCTTTTGAGGGCAACAATTTCCAAGGTGTCTCTATTTTTCGCTTTAAACACAGTTCCATACGTTCCTAAAACGATATTGGGATAAAAACAAAGCAACTATATGAGAAATTGAATATTTAAATTATTTCATTATTTAATTTAATTCTCCTTCATTGAAGAATTGATTGAATATTTAAAACAACCATACCTTCGCCAATTTTTTCCAATTTTTCATATTTCTGCATTTTAAAATTTATATTAAAAATGGTTCATCAGTTTAATCATATAATAAGAGAGGTCTTGAGATACATGGATAAGATTATAATAACCACAATTTGCTGAAAAAATAAATAAAAAAATAATACTTTAAGCTAACCCGGGAATTCTGACCGTTCACTGATTAATCAAAACAAATCTTGTTTACGTGATATCGTTAACAATTCATCGATTCTCAATACTATCGTTATCTTCTATTATATTTAGACGCAAGAGGTAGATTTGTGGGCTCTGGGTGAATATGTATTGTAGATGCATGAGGAAATAGGAAAATCAACAAATGTTAATTTTTTATACCGATAGTTTCGCAAAAACATTGATGGCCTTAATCATGGCTTTTTCAAAAACCTTTCTCACCTTAAAGTTTAATTGCTTTCAGAACAGGAAATATATAGTGAACAGGAACAGTTTTCGTACACCTACTACATTCACTAAAATACGATTATTATGACTCTTGTTCAAAAATAATTTTTTTGACGTTTTCATATTCCTTCTCATTCACGTGAGAAACACAGCTAATAATTAGAACCCCAAAAATATGGATAATATTTATGTATTTACTCTGTATATAGAAAAAAGGGTAAATTTACTGCAGCAAAAGTTTTCGTACTGCATCAAATTAACTCATTTAATCCCTTAAGTACTTAAGTTCTTATATAGAGAAGTTAACTAGTTGTTAATCCTGCCTCTTTCTGGCTACGTTTTCATCAGTTTCTACTCAAACAGTGTTTTATAAAAAGCTATGGCCCGAACACCTCTATTCAACAGCGGTTATATGTAGTTTTCCTCAGATAACAGCGATGTTCTTACGTACAGATTAGTTCATTGATTAATATGACTCCTTCAACGGTCCAATACAATCGATACAAACGATCCAATTCGTTTTTAAAAAACCAAAGGCTAGAAGATAAGGGCCGATCGGGATGGCCAAGAATTCAGTCTCACTGTGATGGGAGGAGTTTGGGTTCAGATGAAATGAGAAAAGTTAATGCTGACCTCAAGATACCGGCCAGAAAGACTACAATGAAAGTAAATTTCGTATTTGGAAACATCTGCAAGACCTAAAAGGATTAGAAGAGAACTAAGAAGATATAGAGTTCATGTCAGAGTAAAAAAAATAAAAATCACGAAATTACTTTTGCTAATGATGCTTCTTTAAAAAGTGGAAATTTTCAGTTGGCTGCTTTATACCTTTAATTGGCACTTTATTTAGATAATCTTATTTTATATTTGTCTAAGTGAAACAAATTCCATCTTTATACAAGTCCTATTTCTTTGGTGAAGTAAATTTTCGTTATGAATAAAATGTGGAAGTACCAGCGAGCAATGTTGGGTCAAAAATGTATTGGCACTCGACCAAGTTTTTACTTACATCAAAAATATAAAGGTAAAAAATATTTCTTTGTGCTAAATTTATTTAAAAAGTAGCATTAAAGTATTAATTTTTTATGGCAATAAATTCAGCAAATGGACAATGTGAAATAGAATATTTCATAAGTAAGTATTACAAAGAGTTTATACATTGTTTGCAAAGATTTATTTTCATTAAAAAATTATGTAGTTATATTATCATGAACTTTAATCCTTTTTGGTGAAAATAATATAACTGACTGTATGAATAACGGTTGAGAATATGGTCAGGGCTTTGACAATCTAACAGCAATTATCTTCTCTACCTTTAATTGTCTTTGTCTAAAATATAACGAAGAAGTATGAATATCATTTTTCCAAATTATTTTCTGACCAATATTATGAGATCAGGGCTTTGACAATCTAAAAAAGCAGATGTGTGTAACTATATAGTTAGAAGCATCCTGACTATCGTCAATCGACTATCGAAAATCGTCAAAGAATCGTGATATTTAGGATAGACATATTCTTTCAGATGAAAGCAAATACAATATTGCGGCTGTTATAGTTGAAAATTCATATGAAAAAAAACAAAACAAACACAAATGAAAATGAGTTAACATTTGTTGAAATGGGTAGTAACAGATCACAGTGGCGAGAGTGATTTTGCTGCACCAAATGGGGTAGTGTTGGAAATTTAAGTTTTATTAAATATGTTATGAATAATAAAGAGTATGTTGAAATTTTCCTTCATAGATATAAACCGTAGGGCTGATAATATGGGAATTAGGTATATAATTTATCTTCAAGTCTTTTAGCTAGGTAATGATCCTAAACCTAAGGCCAGTAAAGCAAAGGAGTGGTTACTTTATATTGTTCGGTGTCAAATCAAATTTTCACCTGATCTCCGGATTCAAAACCCATAGAAAATTTAATGACTAGCTAGACTTGAAATTTTCCCCTCAACATCAACTACAAATTGTTTTTCCAACAAGAACGGGATCAAAGTGGACCTGAAATAACCCAGCATGTAGACTGATGACCTGGTAACAAACGGCCATTATGCAAACGTTACGAGAAAAAAAAAATTAAAGGGAATAAAATGTCTAATATCTAAAAATATTTTTTGATTCATAATTTTAACTTACAATTAATTTATTACAAATTTATCAAAAAAACCTAGTACTTTTTAAAATAAATTTAATTAAAACTAACATATTGGGGGAAGGAACCGGGATTCCTGTTGTCTTGATTTATTATTGTTTAATCAGATCATATTAATTGATATTTTTCAATGTTTGACTATTTTATTTTTTTAGGTAGATTAGGAAGGAAATATTCAGTATGCAAATGAAGTACATACTAATAAAATCCAGTTGAAATCATGGTTTGAAGATTATATGAAGAGGGGAGTTTTATTGTAACTAACAAAGCTAATTAAAGATTATAAAGGATCAATTTACTTGTAATGAAAAAAATAAAATTTTGAACATGAAATTCCAGTTTTGGGGAAAAAATTGATAAAACGTCCATTGACGATATTGATGTGGCACTTCATTGACACGTATGACAATTCAAAACAAGCTTCCCTGACGATGGGGTGCCGGCTTATGTATTTGATTTTCTTTTCTGTGTTTTGTACACATTTAGCTTTAGTTCATAGTGAAAATGAAACATTAGTTCTTTTAGACAATCTAGCTATCAAAGAAACCCATTCTATGTTTTTCAAATCTTTGAAAGGTCAAGTTTGACTATAAGGTTATATGTTTTTGCATGTTATATTCTCCTGCTTAGTTTTATAAAATCTTCTTTTAATTTCAGAGAGGGGATATTCTTTAACATTTAAACTAGCTGATGATGCCGGTCTTTTGCTCTCCAAATATGGTGGATTTTTGTATGACCATCTTATAATCTTTGCACCTTCAGTGGAGGAATTTGGTGGTGCTTTGAGTGTGCAAGCAGTTGCAGAATTTATTGATGGAGGAGGAAACGTTTTAGTTGCTGGAAGCAGTATGTCTGGTGACATTTTAAGAGAATTAGCTTCAGAATGTGGGTTCGAAGTTGATGAAGAAGGAGCTGCTGTAATAGATCATCTTAATTATGATGTTAAGGACCAAGGAAAGGTATTTAAAGTTAATGTTTTTGTTATATATCCTATTTATGAATCTTTTTAGTGCTTTAAATTTGAAGAGTTTCATATAATTTTGAGTTTTTACTTTAAATAAGGCCTAAAATATTAATATAGTATCAACTGTTGTATGTATTTTTGGTATTACGTGAGGTGAAAGATGGGGATTCAAAGAAATCTTAAACATTTTTTAAAGTTCAAAATTTTTTTTGGAATATGCTTTAAGGTGCTATCAGCAGCCCAACCTTTGTGCTTCAGTCTTTGAAAGCAGAGATCACATTCTCAGTGAATCTGTTATGTTCTCTTCATTCTCTTAGCTCTGAATCTTTTCTTGTAAATCCAATTATAAGATTCATATAAGATGTCATCATAATGATCTGTTATGTTATAAAATTCTTAAGCTATTTGCAGTTTTTCATTGGAAATTACCTTTCATAAGAAAAGAACATTGCCCTTGGTATTAAATGCTGCTTTTATTCAGACTTATATTTGTATTATAGGAAATACTATGCAAGTTGTGTTAACCAAATTTCATAAGGAATGCAATTAGAATTTTTAAGTGTCTTTTCCAAAGATTTTTATACTCAAACCGACTTCTCTCTCTCTTAAAGCAGTGAAAATTTAAAACAATTATATTTCTTTTAAAGAGGAAATTCTATATAAAATTAAAATCCTTTGAGAAATAATTCTTCTAGTTAATTTCATATTTATCTTAGTGTTAAATGTAAGATGATGATTAAAAAACAAAACAAAATTGAGTTGAATATATTATTTAATTGAATAAATAGAAATTAAAATTTCCACTTAAATGAATACCTGACTGAAATCAGGATATTGGATCTTAGCACTGAACACCTTCCAGGAATACTATGAATCTAGAATCAGTCATCTATTTAGAATGTATCAGTACCCACAATTGGCCTACCCTGTACATTTATATTATTTATAAAAATTCATATTATGAGGAAGGATTAAAATATTGTTAATTTGAAGAAAGTTATTTATATTTAAATCAACAATTATAAAATTGGATGCAGCTGAATATTACTTGAACAATAACTCTGATTAATTTTTACAGCATACATTGATTGTTGCCGATCCTAAGAACTTGATAGATGCTCCTGTCATAGTTGGATCTCGTAACATTCCTCCACTTCTCTATCAAGGAACTGGGCTTATTGCTGACTCGGAAAACCCACTTGTTCTTCAGTTGCTCACTGGTGATAGTACATCTTATTCTTATATACCTGATCAGCCCATAAAAGAGGTTTGTGAAAACATTATGAAATTGTTTACTTCTATTTAAATTTTTATTGATTTCTATTTAAATAAATAAATTCAAATTTATTTATGTTTGACTGTTATTATCAGGTAAAATAGCTCTTTTTGTGTTAAGTTAACACTACCAATAAATAGATGCATTTATTTCTGCATTCATTATTTGATTTTACATATAAAGTTTCTGTAATAACTCATCATATTGTGTTAATTATATTTTTTAGTTTTGAGATGCTGAATAATTTTGTATGTTTTTTTTTTCTTTTAGTACCCACATGCTGTTGGCAAAAACACCTTGATGCTAGCAGCTCTCCAAGCAAGAAACAACGCGAGAGTTGTGTTCTCTGGCTCCTTGTATTTCTTTTCAGATGAAGCATTTACGTCACCTGTGCAAAAGAATGGGGTGTGTTTAAAATTTTATCTTATATTATCTATCCTTCTATCATATTGGCTTAGCCCAACCTGAGATGGTCATCCTCAATGAATTCCAATTTCTGACTCCCAGCTGGTCTCTTGTGACAGCTCTTGTACCGCCTATCCATCCTAATTATATCAGTCTTATCATGTAATAAAGATAAAATTAGTTGACCTCAGGTATATTTCAAAATTTTAGTAAGATTGAACAATAGATATGAACTGTTAGCTGAATTATTGTCAGTTTACTTAATTTTAACATTTGATAATACTTTCTCCTCTAATTCTCCTGAGGAGTTGAGGCTGACATTTTTTTTTTGAGATAGTCATTGAATCTTACCTTCTGCTATAAAAAAACAGCTTTATCAGTAATGGAGCATGTTTTAAAGCTCTTCTAATACTTTTTCTAAATAGTTTGTTGGTAGACTTCATAGTGTAGATTTTTTTATTTTACCATATAACATGTGCTGATTTGAATTTATCCTGCGTGGGTTGTCTTGGTAAATCTTGATCTCCTTAAATTAGAGTACATTCATTATTGTGCTCTACTGCTCTTGAAGAACCATGGCATCAGCTACTGCCTACTGCATTCTCATCTATCTACAAAAACGCTTCCAAAGAATTTGTACCTATCACCTTCAACTTGCCTTCCATATCGTCCAACCATCTGCGATGGAGCTTTCCCTTCCTTCGACCTTCAGGCCTATCCAAAAGTAGTCTTGAGGTTCTTATCAGGTCTATCCTCTCTACATGCCCTGGTCATTGCTGTCTATTGAACTGAAGGACTCTTACAATGTCCTTACGTATGCCATTACTGATAAACTATAGTACATAAGTAAATAAAGTAGAGTACATAAGAAATTTTAACCCTAATAAACAACTTAAACCTCTGCTGGAGGAATATGATTATAAAAATGAAAGCATCGATTTGCATATATTTATTTTAATGGAACAGTTAAATAGATGTACAGAAATCGATTAAGAGATATTTGAGCCAAAAACATATCGTAATCCCTTTACATTGAGGAGGGTTAAGGTTAAGCTACAGAAACATTACTCCATTATTTAGTATATCTTCTAGTATGATTAATGAAATTAATAAAATAAATAAATAACCAACATAAAATTGATTTTTTTCATGAATAATAAAAAAGTTAATTTCTGAACTTATTTTACTTTTTACTAAGGAGATGAATTTGTCAGGGGTGCAGTCAAGGTTGAATAAACACAGCCAGTTTTTAAATGAAAAACTTATATTTTGGCGTGCCAACGTTTCGACCTGCCTTGCAGGTCTTCATCAGGGCTAAAATAACAAAAAATTGGATGTGACCAAGATGATACTAACATTTAAAAAAATAAAAAAATAAATAATAAACAATTTAAAAATGAAAAAGAAACAAGAAAAATTTTTTGCAGTTAACTAGATAATTGAATACAAAATAGTAGTGAAGTTTAGTCGAAGATACAGTTGTAATAGAGTATAAGTAATTTAAATTGAATAATATAAATTTAAAATTTTGTAAACTAATACAACAATACAAACTAATGTAACAATTTTATTAACAGATGTTTTTTATTAGGAATTAAAAAAGGTATAAGGGATCTATATGAAAAGGAAAATGGTAAGATAGAAAGGTAAGGAAAATAATAAAGTTGGCATAACAATAAACGAAGGAAGAGGTTGAGAAAATATGAGAAATTAAAATAAATGGACTTACTGAAATAGTCTAGATGAAGGCTTGACTAACAACTTTTTATTAATACAGATAATAACAACATGAATATTGTGGGATTAATGTATAATTGTTAGAAAGTTATATTTTTTATATTAGTATTTAGTTGGTCAATGATTGATATGTTCTTTAGGGTAAAAAGTTTGAGTTTTCCGGGAACAAGGATGTAGCTAGGGCATTGAGCAAATGGGTTTTCAAAGAGAGTGGAGTCTTGAGAGTGAAATCGACTTCACACCATAAGGTTGGCGAGAAGCAGCCGCCACCAGCTTATACCATCATGGATGATGTGGTCAGTATTAAATATTGTATATTATTTTATTAATTGGGGTTATTATTTTTAATTTGCTGTGATTAGATTTTTAAGATGCTTTAAATTCTAAAGCGACAGATTATATTTTGCATGTTTGTACTATCAAAACAAGATCCATGCAAATTAATAGAAAACTTTTTGGAGCTTAACAATGTGAATGTAGCAAACAGTGAATAATATACATACCTGAAATGAAATTCTCCTAATTTGGCAGATTTTTGACTATTATGAATAATTGATTAGGGTGGTATCTTTCTTTATCAAATTTCTAATGAATGATCTTTGCAGGTTTTCTCTTTGGAAATCGAGCGGAAAACTCTGGCTGGCTGGGTTCCTCATGACGCAGATGATGTTCAGTTAGAATTTGTTCGTATCGATCCTTTTGTCCGTACAACTTTGAAGCGTACAAGACCTGGACATTATGAAGCCGTTTTCAAAATTCCTGATGTCTACGGAGTCTATCAGTTTAAGGTGGACTACAGTAGAATCGGCTATACTACACTCTACAGCTCTACTCAGGTAGGCAAATAAAAATCATTTATCAATATTTTGTTATAATTAATGGTGTGCCATAGGGTGACTTAACAGCTCCTGTTTCGCTCGGGGGGATGAGTTGTGAATTGATTCCAGGAAGTTAGACCCTCCTGAGTGGACTGGGTATGTTGCCCTTCAATGGGATGGTAGGTAAAGTTATGATAGATAAATATTGTCTGGAATCCAATCTGGCTACACTAAAGACAACATATTCCTTGTAGACAAGGGCCTAGGTGTTGATTGAATTCAAACTTATTTTAAAATTTAAACCTGGACTTTACCTCTTGATTTTATTGAACATTTAATGATACCAACAAAACAAAAAAAAGTCTTAGTTATTAGTAACTCATAAAAAAATCTGTAAACATTTTATTATCAAATACTTAGCCATGATTGAACTCCTTGGTACTTCATACTCTTACTGCTCACAGATTGTAAACATTTCTTCTGAAAAATAATAAATTTAGAAAGAACTTAAGATAATATTTAATTTTATATTGAAGAAAGATATAGTCCAGTCAATAAACACATTGTAGAGTGCATGGAATATGCAATAATTTTTTACTTCATAGCTTCGTTATGAATAGTCGGAAGGTAAACATACTAAAAGTATGTCACCACTGGGGGAGGGTGAGCTAACGGTGGGGGGGGGGGGAGAAGTTCCATTTTTTTGGTTTTTCGATAATATCTCGAAAAGTGACTCTAGAAAAATATGTTTCGAATAAACATAAAACCTAATTAAATTTACTATAAAATTTATAATATATAAATTTGTCATAATTCTAACTGTTTCTGAGATATACGTTATTGAAAATAGGTGATTTTCGGGAAAAAACAAATGTCACCTCACTTTTTGTCAAACTTTTGCTTCTATTACTTTTCACAATCGTTTCTCAGAAAAAATGTCAGAATCAAAATTGTAGAGCATTAAATGTACTTTAATTTCATATATACGTTTCTGCTTTACACATTTGCTTCAAATGTTTAACAAAATGTGAGGTAAACATTTTTTAAATTGTCGATTTTTAATAACGTATATCTCGAAAACCGTTGGAATTTCTACGAATACGTATATAACTAATTTTATAGGAAATTTAATGAGCTTTAATATTGATCTGCTACGTATTTTTCTAGAGTCCACCGTTTTCAAGATATCATCGAAAAACAAAATTGGGGCCTTCTCCCCTCCCCCCACCTTTAGCTCACCCCCCCGGAGGGGGGGGGGACTTTTAGTATGTTTATCTTCTAACTACTCCTAACAAAGCTGTAAAGTCAAAAATTATTGCATATTTCATGCACTCTACACCCCTCATTTCAGCACTCTTTATCTGGGGTCGCACTTCTCTGAAAAAACACAGTTATTGATACTCATTCTGAAACTAATTGTTCGATCCAAAATTTCTATTTTTTACCTGAAAGCTCCTTAAATTTACTATAAGAACCTATATATGAAATTTTTAACAAGTCCCATTAAATACCCATACCAGCACGTTAAGAACCGCTTACTATTTTAAGTCCAAGTTTTTTTGGTATAGTTTTCACCATAACGCCGAAACTATTTGTCAGATCTGAAATTTATTTTTTCAACTAAAATCCGGGAACATTTACATTCAGGCGTTATACATGAAATTTTGATTATGTCACGTAATACACCCAAACCTAAACGCTAAATATGTATGTTTTGGCAAAGCATGACGATATTCACAAATTCAGTGGGCTGGTTTGAGTGTATAACGTGACATAATCAAAATTTCATGTTTAAGGCCTGAATGTAAATTTTACCGGATTTTAGTTGAAAAAAATAAATTTCAGATCTGACAAATAGTTTCGGCGTTATGGTGAAAACTATGCCAAAAAAACGGTGGACTCTAGAAAAATATGTAGTGGATCAAAATTAAAGCTCATTAAATTACCTGTAAAATTAATTAAATACGTATTCGTAGAAATTCCAACGGTTTTCGAGATATACGTTATTAAAAATTGACAATTTCAGAAATAAAAAAAATTTTTATCTTACTTTTTGTTAAACATTTGAAGCAAATACCAGAAACGTATATATGTGAAATTAAAGTAAATTTAATGATTGTGGAACTTAATAGAAGCAAAAGTTTGACAAAAAGTGAGATGACATTTGTTTTTTTCCGAAAATCACCTATTTTCAATAACGTATATCTCGTAAACTGTTAGAATTACAACAAATTTATATATAATAAATTTTATAGTAATTTTAATTTGCTTTTATGTTTATTTGAGTCAACAGTTTTCGAGATATTAAAAAACCAAAAAAATGGAACTTCTCCCCTCCCCCCCACCGTTAGCTCACCTCCCAGTGGTGACATACTTTTAGTATGTTTACCTTCCGACTATTCCTAACGAAGCTATTAAGTAAAAAATGATCGTATATTCCATGGACTTTACACCTCTCATTGACTGGACTAATATAGATAGGATAAATAATATTTAGTATTAAAAATCAACAAGTGTTAAATTTGAAAGATATTGAAGTTCCATTCTACTTATATTATTATTATAGGCATCCTTCATTTTAAAATTTATCTTCCTGAAAGGTTTAAATAATCACCCTGAATATAGAACAATCTACGGTCTATAGCTTGTATATCTATAGTTGGGATCGTATTCTATGTTATGATCCTATCTTTCTCAATATGTAAACGGCTAACAGTGTAAGAATTGTTTCTTTCTTGAATTCTGACTTAAAAAAAAACAAAAACAAAAAAAACTATCATAATTACTTTTAGTAGATGTTCATTGAATTATATTATTATATTTTAAAATTATATTAAAGTATAAAGTATTGTGTTATAGGTGTCCGTGAGACCTCTAGAGCATACTCAGTATGAGAGATTCATCGCTAGCGCCTACCCTTATTATGCAAGTGCATTCTCAATGATGTTTGGAGTGTTTGTTTTCTCTTTTGTCTTTTTGCATTACAAAGACGAGCCTTCCAAGACGAAGCAGGAGTAAATAAATGGCTATATATTATATAGTCAAATATATCAAGTGATATGTGGATATTCTTTTCCACTTGAAGAACAAAGACTTTATATGTATGAGTGATTATTTGTATATTATTTGTTATTAAAAAGAAATAGAAAACTAGTAAATAAATTATTTGACTATGTAATAATATCGTGTTTTTGTTTTACCTGATTATATCAAATGATGTCAGATTTTAAAGCAACATTGAATTGTTCTGTAATTATTAACAAAATATTCAATCATGATGATTTATTCATTGGTCCCAATAACTTTACACCTCTATCAAAAACCTGACAAAATCTTATGCAGGCAGTACACACTCACCGAGGTGCCCGTCAACAAGGCCACCTGATCCGAGGGACAGCGAGGTGTTCACATGAGTGCACAAATCAGAGCAACACTCACGAGGGAAGGCGAGCTTTGTAGGGATAGGGTTGTAGTTTTTTTTTTGTTTAGCAATATATTGAAAATTATTAATAATGCATAAAGATAATAGCTTCAGAACCATTTTATTTATTATTACATATTACAAGTAAAGTTTGAATACCATTCTAACTCTATAATTTTTTAAATAATCATTCATGAAAACATTTCACATTCATTTGCCATAAATATATATGCAATTTAAAATTACTTACATCCTTTCCCCCCCCCTCTAATAAGCAGGCTAATAGAATAGATTTTAAGTGAAGAGATAATACTCAACTGTGTGATAGATATTATAATTTATTAAGTCAGCTTGGCCAATCTCAAAAAAGCAAATTAAGGATGAATAACAAGAAGCTACCCATCATTACAGACTACTTCATCATTTACAATACAAACGTTCAAAGCTCCCAATTAATTACAAAAGACTCATATACACAGCTGTGACTAGACCTATTTAGACGTACGGAGTTGAGCTTTGGGGCCAACCATCCGATTCATCTCGTATTCAATCCTTACAATCCAAAATCCTCAATGCTCCTTACTTTGTCACCAATAAACTTATCCTTAAAGATCTTAATATTCCATATGTTGCTGATTTAGCCCACACCAAATACCTATCCTTTCATAGTAAGCTCCATAACCACTCCAATTCATTAGTTTCTCAACTTTCTTCCCATTCCATTCCTGATAATCTTCCGAGGCATCTGAAACGAAGATGGCTTAGAGACCTTCCAGTGTAGAATTTTTAATAAAGTGCTACTGATGAGTAGTTCTTTTCAAGTTTTGACATGTTATTGTGATTATTGTCAATACATTTACTTGATGTATATATTTTCTGTACAGTTGTAAATTTCAATAAATGTATATATATAAAAGGATGAGTATTATTAGATATATAGGCTGGGCTGAGGAATTTATATTCTTCACTTCTTGAGTGGTCAATTTATTGATTTTATGAAAATTTCAGTATATTGATCAATTTAATATAGAAATCATCTCCATTCACTTCTTTCGTGGTTGTAAAGAGCTAAAAAAACAATTGACTAAATATGCTGGTGTACGCCAGTCAATTCCAATCAATACAAAATTGCCATCGTATCTTAATATTAGTTATAAATAAAAAAAAATTCATAACAAGCTTAATTACATAATTATATAGTTCTATACTATAAGATATTCTATTGGTTCATTGATAAACCAAGGTATGATCGGTAATTCGCTGGCATTTGATTCAATATAGCTCGGTATTTGATATTTTAATAAGGAGGGAAAGGGAAGAGAGAATAGCCAATTTTTCGATATGAGTTTGCTATGTATTTATTATTTATTGATTCCATTTTATCACATTATTTATGATAATCACATTATATTATTATACTCTAAGAGAAGTCAACATTTTAAATATTCTGGAATGATTAAACAATAATGAATGATAAAGAGCAGTAACGCCCCTAAAGATAGATACTATCGATACATTTTTATATTGGGTTTTTATCACAACAAAAATTATTTTATCATATAAATATATTGCCATTTTTTTTATTTATTTTTTTTTAATTTATTTATTTTTATTTTGCCCTACTAAGCAAAATATTCTATTAACAATATCAATACAAAAATGATTCTAAAATACATACATAATATATAATACACCAAAAAAATAGTGGAAAATTGTTTTAGGAAAATGATTAAAGAAACGTAGCTAGTTACTTTATCACAACTCTAATGGTCACCGTAGAGGAAGCAGTTTTCACTTTAGATTAAAATCTTATGCCTATTAAATTAGTTTACTTTGATAGATGACAATCGCCATGCCCCTACTAATATTATAAGAACTATTATGGTGTTATAATAAGTATTTTTACATCCTTCATGTATCTTTTATAAATTTACATCTCAATACTTCAACATATCTATACATTTTTAACAGTAAAAAAGAAAAACAAACAAAATATATCATTTCATTAAACAAAGTAATGACTTAAATTATTAAGTAGATTCATATATATCTATGTGTATTCATATATACACATACATAGATATGCACATACATACATATACATTTTATATATATTTATATAAAACAATAAGTAAATTTATTAAATTAATACTAACCGGTAAATTGATAAAATAAAAGCCATGCAGATTCTTATTCCTTTTAAACAAAATTAAAATAATAAGTTTTATCAGACGCTGGGTTGAAATGAAGTGTTAACAATAAACAAAAATAAAATATATATATATATGTCAACACTTATCCAAGATTGGAAGGGCATGTTAGAACTGGACCCAGTTAGGATTACTTGGAGTAGTAGCAGCCCTAAAATAAATAACAAAATTAACTAAAACCCTATGTTCTCTCTTACTCTTGTAAAATATGTACTCTACTGTAGTATAGCATATAGTATCTTAAATTATATTTAAGAGCTTTCTATTAAAATTATAATTATAACATTTATGATCAACGGAAATCACAACTAATTAGCTGATAAGTGGTACCATCAGATAATATTTTTTCCAAGATAACAAAGGATGACAAAACCTTACCTAAGATAATTTTATTACTCATCATAAACAAATCTTAGCATTGATTTATATTATTATTATTAGATGATTACTAGTTTTAAAACCAAAAATTTTCAATAGCACAATAAAATATAGAAAAATAAAACACTGACGTTGAAAAAATGAATAAAAGTTATATCCTTCCTCTGTAGCTTTTTAACCTAATGACATTTTTAATTCAAAATAAGCACAAATCGCACCACCTTTTAGCATATATGCCAAAAAATGCAATACCAATAAAGAACAGTTAACTCTCAATTGTTTCAGGTAATGGGTAGCACGTCGATCGAGGATAACCTAACTCCACAGGAAATTCATAAATAGCCGATAAAGGTCACAAATCAACAAATTTTTTTTTAAACAGATTTAATTTGAAGTAATGCGGAGGATTAATAGTTGATGATATTTGTAATTTTAAATGTTTATGTAAATCATGCATTGTTTTAAATATGCATAGTTAAAAATTCTTTAACTACTTTCTTTATAGAAGAATATTATAAAAAAACAAAGTTGTTATAGTGTAATGATAGACTTTCTTTTAAAACTTACTTATCAAATATTTTCATAACTCATAATTACTACAAAACAAATTGTATTTTTTAACAGTACAGTTTAAAAGAAATTAGAGAAAGTCGATAGTTCTGTAAACGAAATTAAGTTTTATATTTCCAAAACTTATGTGATAGTCAACAATGGATTTAAATACAATTTTATTAAACTTACCCAGGGCTTGGACTTGGAGCAGAGGCGAACTCGCCCCAAGATTCAGGTTTTGCAGGAGGTGGTGCCTGATGAGAGGGAGATGATGTTATGGATGGTGCAGGTGGTGGAGCTATTTTAACTCCTCCAGGGGGTGGGGGCAAAAGACCACCACCGCTTGGTTTCGATTTAGGTTTTGCACTTGCTTCAGAACCATCCTTCTTCTATAAAATTATTCAGAAATTGCATACAATCTGTCAGCTGTCAGTAAAATAAAGATAAATGTAATCTTAGATACAAGAATGAATGATATATTATTAGTGAATATTTTGGTAATGACTTTCAAACCCTGCTCCATCCCAAAATACCATTTCACTAATTATTATCTTCTTCTAATTATTTTTGATGTTTTGTCCCAAATCATCCTGGAGGAAGGTTATTCCCCTTCATTCGCACACAAACACTAAAACCATGTTCAAACCAATATAAACTTCTATTAGACCATCTCATATTAAAGTGAGAAATAAGAAAATAATTACGTGGGAATAAGAAAATATCAAAATAGAAAACACTAAATCAATATAAGTCACATTTTAAACTTCTGATAAACTTTTTCACATTAGGGAAGGAGAAATGACAAAGTATTATTAAATAAAACACCAAATCTATGTTGAAACTGATGTTACACCTTCTTACATTTAAGAAGACAAAATAAGAAAATATCAACATAACATACTAAACAATACAATCCAAGTTTAAACTATAAAAACAGAAGTTCATAGGTGAGGTTTTAGGAAAGAGCTATCGATAAATGTGAAACCGTTAGCATTGGAATAGATTTGTAAGGGTGATGTAAGTTTGATGAATTTTTTAGAGCAGTGGTTTGATATCATTACCAATAGTGCTGCCAGTTAATCAAGATAAACCCATTTCTGTCAATAATAATAAAACAAATCTACTTTGCTAGATAATATTTTTGAAACTGAGCAATGAAGTAATATATTTACGAACAGTTATTTTCATGTTGATTTTTATAGTCTCGCCCTCTTTAAACTTTAAATTGAGTTCAGGCTTTGGAACATCCTTTTCTTTTTCTATTTCTTCAGATTTCTTTAGCCAGTTGAAATGATCTTGTAAGGCTACATTGAGATCAAAGCTATCTGAGCGGTCTGAAAATCCAACTCCAATAAAAGCAGATCTTCCTAGAAAATAATTTTTTTTGTTATTTCTCAAATTTGTAACTTAGAAAAGTTTATCAGAACCTTATCAAAGAAAAATCAAGGAAAGTAATCACCTAACAGAAACTTATGAAATATCTTAATATTTTCTAATGGAATTATAGACCATAATTCAAAAGACACTTAGATATTACTTAGAATGATAAAAATAAAATTTATTCCTAACAGCCTAATTAACAAAATATTTTAAAACTTTTATTTCTTTACAATTATTAAATATTATACCATAATCAAAAAACTGTTTAAATGAATAATATTACTCTATTCTCTATCACTTCACTATTGTCAGCATCCATGACATTTCAATTGCCAACAGTTTGCTTGAATTAGGGCAGGCTAATTTACACTTAAAAAACATATTTTCACAAATGCTAACACCACTTGAATTTAAGCTATGGTCAAACTGATCTATTGCTAAGCAGCAGCCCAGCAAAACAATATTGATTAAACAATCAGTTTGAATGTCAAAAAATAAAAACTGATGTCAAACTTGAGTGAAAAGTAGATTGAGATAATGTAGTGCTATATGTAGACAACACTGCTAGTTCAGATGACAATATGATTTCTTAAATTAAGAATCAATAGAAAATGAATTACCATTATCATCTTGAATTCTAAGCACAAAATAACGAGAGGAATCAGAGACTGGCTCAATTGCAACTCCGGGATACTTATCTATAGGACATTTTGCAAACAATTCACCACTGTTTTTATCTTCCAATTTCAAGACACATTCCTTGTCTTTTGCTACTAAACGCATTCTACCAGTCCACTGAGGATCAGATAGGTTCCAGTCTGCAGCTCTAATATATAACAAGTAACAAACATAGTAAAATGAAAAAAAAAAAGAGAAGAAAGTATAGAGCTAAAAAAATAAAATTTACTTATGTCCTCTGTTTGTAGTGATGGGTGGAACTTTGAACACGAAAACTTCATTTTTAACGAGCAAAACACTTTCGTAAGAATCCATAATCCAAACTAGATTAAAATAGTGAACATATAGATGATACGAAATTCTAAGTAAGTTACAACTTGCAAGGCAGAGGTTTCACTAAAACACTTGGATGTTGTGCCAACCTATCGCCTCAACCACCACCTGTTATATTTATCCTTGAAATTAATTACTTTTGCTTTTAAATCAAAATAAAACATTTTTAATTAAATTAAAAATATTAAATTATTATTAGTTCTCTGTAACGAATGGCCGTATTATTTCCACATAATATCTACCAACATTTTGGCTACACTGTGATTTTAAGGCACTTTCTGTTTTCTTTGAAGACATAGCTATCATCGGTTGGAGCCGTGGGGTAGTGCTCGTTGTTTTGATTGTGCGATGTAATTCTATTCAATAATATTTTAATGACGTTTCGAAAATACATTAATATGACCAATATAAAATGCATTGTGCTAATTTCTCTGCACATCGTAATGGTTCAGATAATTCATACGAATTCTCGAACCTCATATCTGTGGAAGCTGAACAGTGAAATTAACATGATTGAGCCTGGAAATTTGCAGAAGTTACCATATCACGCGGAAGAAATTTTCGATGATCCCATATTTAATATTTTGGTGTCTACTGTGCACTACGGAAATTCATGGTCTAAAAGAAGCAGTGATAACTACTGTGCTGACTGTCCAAAAGTTAATGCCACTCAGGAGGTGTAAGTCTTCCTTAATGACTTTATTTGGCATGAATAGAAAGGAATTACTTTAACAGCATTCACTTTTGTCATGATTAAGTTGGTTAAGTTTTGAGATGAAATTGAAAAGCTTTCCAATTCGAGTTGTTTTTTTACAGACGTGAGAAAGCTGCTCCACCTCTGCAAGAACAACAAAATAAAACGAAATATCCTGAAGATGATGAAGTTTTAGATTGTGGTAAACCTGTTAATTTCACCTATTATGACAACTTGGTTGGTATCGCTAACAGGTTATCCCATCCCAATGTTCCTGAACCTCAGGTGTTTCTATTGTTTGTCTTAACTTTATTGTGTATATTTTGTATTTGCTATAGTTGAGATGGTATTATGGTTTTTGTTTGTTTTTTAAAAATAGATCTCGCTCATTTTTAAAAAGAAGAGCACTGATATAGATGTTGCTGCATTAGAAAGGAAGCTAAAGAAAGCTAAGAGAGAGAAACCAAAATCAGTTCAACTTTATAATCAGATAGGTAATTTCTGGAGATTAAAGGGAGATACTTATAAATCGATTGAGTGTTTCAGAAGAGCACTTGCTGTTTCTCCACATAATGCTGAGGTAAGTAATAAAGTTTTTCATTCTGGTTGACCTAAGATTTTTTTTAAATGACTCCTATATATTTCATTATGTGTAGATATTTACTTGATAATCACTCATGTTAAATATCTCAAGGATGTTATTGGGTTGTATATAATTATCATTTATTTGTTTGATAATCATAGTGTTGTTAGTGTTATATTTTGGAAATAATTTAATAGTTATCTTGCACAAGTAATCATTCCATTCATTCGTTCACTTTTACTCATTTTCACCCGAGTATCAGTGTATTATTTCAATGCCCAACAGTTAATTTTTGAATATTATGATCTTGGATTTTATTCTAAAATAGATTTTTTTATTTTTGTAATGCGTAGTTTTATTATTTGTGTTTAAAATTCGGAGAACCTACAAACTTTGTTATTGATTTAAATAAAGAGAAAGAAAATAAAAGGAAGTAAATCCTTTTAGAGCACTAGCCCTGTCCAAAATACTTTATCACTTTATTGACCTAAGACGAGATTTTTCACCCATTTAATTCTTTCTTCTCTGATTATACCTTTATTAATTTATATTGAGGAGATGATCATTAGCAGTTCTAGTCCTCACTTTATTCATGTACATAACCCTTTGGCTGCTGCTGACTACTACAGGGTACACCAGATACTTACTTATTTGAAAGGTCAATAAAAACAAAAGTACTTCAGATATTGTTTTAGGTAACGGTTCAGATCGGCGACACCACCAAACTAGGTTAACCCGCGCTACACCGACCAGTTCGATCCTTACGCTTCACTTCATGTTTACATTTTTCGATAGTTCATTCCTATAACCTCACATGTAAACAATCACTTCTACAGTTTCAACTTGGATTGTGTTGTTTAGTTTGTTATATTGATATTTAGTCTTCTTAAATGTAAATAAGTGAAACAGAAGTTCACAAAATGAGTTTCATAAAGGATTAACTGTTTTATGAATTCATGTTTTCTTATTTCATCTAATCTTATGTGTAAAAGTGTTAAAAAACTTAAGAAGATTAATTTGTACATGGATTTGGTGTTTTACATATTTATATATGTTCTATCAATTTAGGTGATAAAATTTACAACTTGTAAAAGTGTTATGAAACTTAACAAGATTTATTTGAACATGGATTTGGTGTTTTATATATTTGTATTTGTTGTTTCAGTTTCAGTCATAAAATTTCAGTATACATATTTTGTGAATGGATTCTTTGTTATTCATATTACTTTTTGTGCTAAAGTGAGACAGATTGTATAATTAATTCAATAAAACATATCAGTTTATAAATAAATGTGAGAAAGTATATCACAGGTTTTTTATGTTTTCTTATTTCCACTTCCCATTAGAAAATATAGCAGAAACTAACATCTTCACTTTCAACTAGGATTCTGTCTTATATTATATAATGGCTTATAACATGGAGAATTGACAATGTGAAAATAATCACAGATTAAGAGGTAAATGACACATCACTATATAATTGTAGAACTATTGGTATAATGTTATAGATTAATGTGTTTTTAAAAAAAATTAGAAGCCTGATGATGAAACATTATCTCCGAAACATGTAGCTACAAATGTTAAATAAATAGGAGTTATGCCAAATAAATACTTAAGGATTTTGTCTTTTTTATATTTATAATCTGTTATTTTCACTTCTCTGAGAGAAAGTTCATCAGGAATTAACTTTACTAGTGGTTCAGTAGTATATTAATTGTTGATTAAATTAATATTAATTAAAAATTGATTAGTGTCTTATATTTCGATATTTCCTTATTTCCACTTTAATATTTCCTTATTTCTCATTTTAATATTAGAAGGTAAACAGAAGTTAATATTACTTTGAACAGGGATTTAGAGTTTTTCAGTAAATGTAGGAGAATAACCTTCCCCCTCTAAAAGCAGCAACTAGAACATCGAAATAAATCGGAACAAGGTTAGAATCGATAAAAGGTATTCTGAGCGGGTTTAGGGGTTGGTGTCTCCGATCCGAACCGTTACCTTGTTTTAATTCTTTTTTTATTTGAGAATACAATGTCCCAAGTTTTTTTTCATTCAGTGCTGAAAATGACATCTGTTAAATGGCGACCCCCATTGTGCATACACTGATTTAGGCGATTTTGGAAGTTCATCTCCACTCTACGCAGCATATCAATGGGTATGTTGACAATGGCTTCATAAATGCTGTTCTTCAGGTGAGCAATGGTCCGTGGTCGATCGACATAAACCAGGGATTTCAAATAACCCCATAAATAAAAATTGCATGGAGTCAAATCTGGAGAGCGTGCTGGCCATGGGATATCACCTCTGAGAGAGATGAGTCGGTCGGGGAAATGTTGCAACAAATCCATTGGTCCTCGTGCTGTGGCTCTATCATGCTGAAATCACACGTCCTAACGTTACTTGCTTCTTGGCTTGGAAGAAAAAATTCCTCGATCATGTTCCTGTAACGAGCTGCATTCATGGTAACTGCACATTCGTTTTCTTCAAAAAAATAAGGACCAATTATTCCCATTACCGATATCTCACACCAGACAGTAACTCGTTCACAATGAATTGGCTTCTGGTGACGTTCACGCAGATTTTCACCACTCCAATAATGCATGTTTTGTTTGTTGACGCAACCGGAAATGTGAAAGTGAACCTTGTCACTTCAAAAAAACGACCGCATCTTGAGGCAGGTTGTCAAGCATCAGTTTACATTCGTTTTGACGGGCAACAAAATCGCGTTCAGTTAATTTTTGCACAACAGCCAATTTATAGAGATGAAATTGAAGATCTTCATGGAGAATTAACCGAACAGTGGTGTCAGAAATTCCTAGAGCAGCTGCATGTTTGCGATCCGAACGCAGAACTGACAGCCTCACTCTTTCGATATTTTCCTGAGTTCTGGTGTTCCTTTAATGTCCAGTTCTGGATGTAGTGGCACTTCCACACTCCTGAAATGAGTGAACCCATGACAGAATCGAATTACAGCCAGGAACAAGTCTGTGAGGAGGAATTTCAAAACGAGTGTTGAAGGCTCGTTGTGTGGCATCAATTGAGCGATTGTTAGAAAAGAAGCTCTCAATGGCGAATGCCTGTTGCTCTCTAGACCAAGCTTGATGGCAACTGACTAGAGGGGGAAACAAACTTGGGGACTTCCCCTCCCCCACTCCTCTACCCGCCCAACTATCTATTGAGCATGCCATAGCCAAAGGTTTAAAGGGAACTTTTTTTTTTTTTAACGTGCTATTTTCTTGCTAGATTTCACTACTGTGGTTTTTGCTGTTCTTATCTCACCCATTTAATCACAAATGGTAAGGTTATTTGAAGAACACAATTCACATATCTCAAACTCAACCCCGGAAGGCACTTCAATGCTCTAGTTGTGTCTAGTTGTGAAGAGCTACTAGATTATGAGAATTTCTGAAAGGATCTTGTTATTAAAATTAACAATTGCAATGATCTGGGTTCAATAATTAGATGCTCTTAGGAATCAAAATATAAAAATATATGCTCTTATTAATGACATAATTATTATCAGTATCATTTCATTTTTAACTGAGAATTAATTTATTTCGATAGGTATTGTTAAACCTTGCAAGGGTGTTGTTTACTCTCCAGTACCTTGATGATGCTATTTATCTCACTCGGAGGTCATTAGAGGTTCAACCACCAGACAAAAGTGCGTGGCAGCAATATTTTACACTCGGAGAGATATTCAAGGTACTGAGTTATTAGTTTTTATTACTTCCATCTAGATTTTGTTTGATTAAGATTTGTTGATTAAGTTATGGTCCATTATGGTAATATTCCAAGTATTTGAGCTGAGCAATAAAGAGAAATTAATCCGATTAAACAATTCCAAGAGATGCAAATGTGATTGAAAGTTCACTAAGGGAAGAATCAGCGCCTGGACAAACACGAGCTTAGTCATTAGGCAGAAAAAAAAGAATAAGAGGAGTTCCCGTAGCGATTTTTCGGTTTTTATTTATACTTTATTATTTTTTTGTCTGCTCAGAAAATGCATGCTCAGAAGCTGATATGCCGGATATGTAGATAAATATGCAATTTCAATTCAAAATATATATTTATTGCAAAATATGCACAAATATGAAAAACAAATGCCGGATATGTTGACAAATATGCATTAAAAGTTCAAAATATGTATTTATGGCAAAATAAGCACAAGTATGCGAAATAAAAATAGCTCAAATCAATTCTAAATGCCTCAAAACATATACATTTTCATGATAGTAGATATTTTAATTGATAGGCTAAGAGAAATATGCAAATGCATATATTTCACAGCCCTAGTAATAACATTTCATGGCAAAGATTACTTCTTACATTTTGGAGCTACTTATGCTTTTGCCAGGACAGAAAAGTAAGAAACATTTTTGTTTCAGCTTTATGAAATATAACTTTAAATTTTTAATTAATTATATTTTATCTGAGCATGATAGTATAGAAGGATGAATCCTAAGTAATGTTTTTAACATATCTATTGATTGAGGAATAGAAATACATTTTTATGCTTTGATGTAGTTTTCAATCTTAGTTTTTTTGCACCATGTTTATAATAGTATTTACTTTTTTAATTAAACTATCAGAGCAAATGAACATCAAAATATTTTACGCATATGTATTAGATTTACAAAGTACTTGGATTCTTCGAAGAATTGCTTCACTGTGACATCTTGTTCTTTGCCACTCGTTAAAAATTCATAAAAACTCAAAAATTTGTAGCTATGAGGGGGAAAAAAATACATAGACTGAAAATTCTTTCAACACTTACTCTGAAAATGAACTTGTAAAAAAAAAAAAAAAAAAAAAAAAAAAAAAAAAAACTATAAATAAATAAATAACAAAAGGACTAATTTTTTTTTCAGAGGTATCATTTTTAAAAAATTTTATTATTATTTTTCTGAATTAGGCTTACGGACATTATCAAGAAGCGTCGCTCCATATGAGACATTGTCTGCAGCTGAGGCCTGGCTTCGATCCCGCCCTCAATGCCCTCAAGGAGATGGAAGCGAGCCCAGACAATAACATTCACGTTTATACTCTCCTCATCATCGTTTGCCTGGTGAGTGGCTTCTTTACTTGATTTACTTTGCTTTTATTAACAAACGATATATAGAAAAGTTAATCAATATCAAATACAATTATGGGAAGGTTTCATCATGCTTAAAAAGAACCACTAAACGATGATAGAAGTCTTATTTTGATTTTTAAATATGAAACCTTTCTTATTCCTAGAAATTATTTATAGTAAAGATGATTCCAAAACCCAAAAAGCCACCTTAACTTCCATCCTCATATTTTCCACTTTCTCTCTTACCAATTATGGGTAAAATCCTAAAAAACCCTTTTTCAAACAATTGTACCCCACCCGAGATTCTGATTACATAATCACTGATCACTTGCAATGTTGTTGTGTGGAGGAAATCGGCTCCTCTGCATTGGAATGCGGAATGTACTACACGGGCTTTGGACCGAATCTACTTTAAAAACCTAGTACTGCTTTAGGAACTCCTGTCTCAGTGATAGAAACCTCAGAGTAAATTATAATTTTTCTTTTTCTCTTCATGCAATCTGTTGGTGTTCCTCAAGGTAGTATCCTAGATCCCCTTCTCTTTACAGGTTTATACAGCTAAGATTTTGACTTATCTTAGCTCTGCCTGATGTCACATATGTGTTATCAATAAATAATGACCTTTTCCTTTTATCTCAATCATTTCAATCTTATTTCACAAACCTTCAAGAATGTTGAATTGAAGAATTGAAATAAATTCAAAGAATCCTCATCAAATAATCTTTAACCTTTGTCATCTACCTATGACTTCCTGCCTTGCAGTATCTTTAAATATTTAATTGTATTGTATCTTTAAATAGCCTCGATCCCTGCTATCATGGACTCACATTTGGACAACCTTTTGCTTGGAATCCTTGTATAAGACTTAACAACAAGAATCTCCTCATTGTTTAACATTTACAAATGTTCAAAGCTTCTACGTAATTCTAAAAGACTCATTTACGTAACAATAATTAGACCTATTTGGAGCTACAGTGTTGAGCTTTAGGGCTCCAAAGAGGTCTGAAAAGAAGATGGCCTAGCGATCACGATCACTTAATGTAAATATTATATAATATTGTTAGCAGTGAGTAGTTTTTTTACAAGTTATTGATATGCTTTTGTTATCATATTTACACACATTTACTTCACATCTGTATTGTATACAGTTGTAATTATTAATAAATAACTTTAGCTAAAAAAAAGGGAAACATTTCATTATGTTTTTAATGTATAACCTTTATGATTATTTGTTTAGTAAACAGAATTTTTCACAGTTCTTTTTTATTAACTTTTGATTGTAATTAATTTGCTTATAATATTTTTGTAACCCTATTTTTCAGGTGTTGGGAGTGCTTCTAGTCATCATTTCGTCTTTAGACTCGACACTGGAAGTCGATATACTTGAGACCAAAGGTCAGGGTCGACACTTCAACCGAGCGATGGCAATGCGCTCCCTGAAAATGGGTATATCTCCGCGAGCAATGCGCTCCAAGAGGTATAATGGCACCTGCGGCTGAAGAGTCAATCCATCATCTCTCCTCTCCGTCATGTTCTCACGTATTTTTCTCTCTCTCTCTTTCTCTATCTATTACTTATTGTATTGTATGTATACATATATTTTCTCATGGCTCTATGGATGCTCTGACATGGTTAGGCATTTTATTGAACTCATTCGGTATTCATTTCCTTCAAATTGTGTTGGGAAGTTGCACATCATTCTCAAATAGTGATATGTCCTTATCGAACGATAAATTTATCCTTAAATTTATTTTAGCTAATAGGCTATTGGAATAAATATTAAACCCAATTTACTTGCAAACTGCTAACCTTCTCTAGACCATGTAGTAAACTGATATCCATTATTCTTAGGTCATGGCTAGAACTTTTTTCTTTTCTAGTCAAGGAGACGGATTCAAACTCCAAGCAGTCTGAGCATCTTGTACTATGTTTTTCTGACAATGAAAATTTTCACAGCTGGGTATTTTGAACCCAGAAGGTTATAGAACTATCTTCTTCAAAAGTTTTTATTATGATTAGTTGATGTAATGAGGAAGAAATTGTTATATTTTATTAGTAATGATTGATAAAAAGAACTTAAATAAAAAACTAAAACTAACTATGTTTTTTTCAACTCTACCTTTGAATCACATGTGTGAACCATATTACAACAGCAATTTTTAACCAATGGTAAAATATTAGCACACTAATTTTCAATGCTTATCATTAACAGATAATAATTGACAAGAGAGTCTAAAATTTGTAATTTAGTGTGACTAAATATCAAAGGATTTGAATGCTCTACTTAAGTATTTTTATGGATTATGATTTGGATAATCCAGATTTTCGAATATAAAATAAAATAGATATTTCAAAATTCAATAATGAAAAATAAGGAGAACTCTAGATGCCTTACTCTTAAAAACAATGTTTTTATGCCTCACAAATAAAATAAAATAAAGTGCTTGCTTGATATATGAAAGATATCCTCAACCTTCATCACTTTTCATATTTAATAATAATAATATGTAATTCTTTTTTTGAAAGTAAACAGTTTTTTAAAAATTAAAATGTGAAATTATGTTGTTAATTATATGATAGGTTTAGAGTGTCACATTTGATTTTCCTCTTCTTAGCAGTTTTCAATGTTTCAAACTCTCTTGCTCTTGCGTTGTTTATTGGACATGACAACCCCCTCATAATTACTATTTAATAAGTCGAGTGGAGGGGTAGGTAATTGCTTGGAATTTGGATCTTTCTAATTTTGATTAATCCTATAACCAAAAGCAAATGGTTAACAAATCAGTTTTTAATAATTCTTGTAACTTCTGTTATTTTCCATCCCAGGATGGCCAACCTATTTTCGATAAAGTATTCTTTAAAATTTTAATATTTTTGTTTAATTTTAAAAGGATCTTTTATCTAAAGGGCACAGATTACTTTTTGTTCATCAATCACTTACTCATCTCAAATCTTTATTTTTAAAAATGCTATGACTTTAAGAGTTTAAATGTGCAATAAAATAGTGTTTGGACTATTAGCCCTTGTTAAGCAAAGATAATGCAGCTCGTAAAGATGTTACGTCAAGTCCTGTGATTTAACAAGACTTAAATAGTTTGAGACAGCCATTACTCAGGTCTCAGGTCATCTGGCTAAGCTGTTAGTACCTCCGAACCTTTCCTAGTTTGGTAGTTTCCTTTCTTAGTTATTGTATTATATCTTTATAGTTCAAAATTGTTACTCGTCAAGACGATATAGTTCGTAATCTGTTATGCCGAAGGCTATGTTACAACCCTTGTACTTGTATTAGTTTGGTTATCTCTCCTATTTTTGCAGTTTCTTGTCGAAAAGGAACAAACTGAATTAGTTTATTTTAATGTTTTGATTATGATAAATAAAACATTTTTCCAGTTCCATCCCTCATGGTACTTTTTAAATATGATTAATATTTTAATTTCCCTTTATAAATTTATCATCTTTGACTTAAGACAATATAAAGGAAATGAATGGTTCCTTATTGAGTGAATCAAATTTTTTTACTGTATCATAAGAATTGAGAAATGTGTCGTGTCAAGAGTAAATAGAAGGGAAGTGTATTTGTTAATAAAATATCTAGTCCGGTCAATTGGTTTTTTTTTTTTGTTTTTGTACTTTTTATTTTAATGTTAAGAAATTTTGTTAACAGTTAAGGCTGTGATAAATTAATTTATCTTGTAAGTAATATTAATTTTGTATTATATTTTCTTTTTAATATTGTCTGAGCATCCTCTAAGGTGAAGATCTACATCTAGTCAAGCATAAAATTAAAATTATAGGAAACAAAAGCACAACCCCCTCCCTCCCATTTAGAGCTCATTACTTAACTTAAATCTCTGATGTTACCTTTTGGCAAAGCTCTTATTATTATTATTATTAATATTAATATTATTTTGTTACATTGTTTTGTTTTTGTATAAAAATTGATCTACTAAATGTTGGGATAGTTCTCAAAGCAATACTGTTATTTAATTAAAACTATTTTAATCTGTTTTTGTACAAATTAATTATTAAATCGTCATTTTTTGTATTATATAATTTTTATTTTACATTTTTAAAAATTTTGTTATAATTTTATGAGTCACTAATTTATATAATTTTATAAGTTATGATTTGTTTTTGAAACATGTTTTTATATGGTTAAAAATCTTATTTATTAATTAGGGAAAATATTTTTTGATATCTAATTGTATTATTATCTTTATAATTTTCAGGGAATAGTTTGTGTATAAAGACTTATTTTGAATAAACAATAAAAAGTTGGCATAGTTCTACTAAAAATTTTAGAATTTTTTCATATAGTAATTGCACTTTGTAGTAAATAATGACTTTAAATTTATAGAACTTTTCAAAAGACAAGAGATAATAGTTAAAAACCTGACGGTAAGTTCTTAAATCACTTGATGGGGTTGTTTCTCACATAGAGCTATTATTTATTTTTTGACAAATCGTTATCATAATCAGATGGAAATGAATTCTGGATTATAGAGCACCCTGGTTTTATATTATTTTTCAACGAGCTGTACATGTTTCTGTAGGAGTATCTCACTAGTTTTATGTTATTGATAGCATTATGAGTCAACTTTTTACACTCCCCACTTCTTGTAACTAGATCATTTGGATTTAGACATTGTGGAACTTGTTGAGTTTAGATATTATTAATGCCCCTAGATATTATTAATGCCCTATTATTGACTGGTTGAGCTGCTAGAATAACGTTGTTATTTTCACTTTAAGGCATCAATCCTGAAAATATCTTGAGCAAATCAGTCAAATGGAGTCTATTATTATTTCATAAATGAAGCCTCAAATGACTTAATTAATATTTTCTGCGCTTTCAAGTTTGATCCTCTCTTCCCCTCCCCCTCCTTCTCGTTATCAATTCAAGATTATTTTGACATGGATATGTCTAGAATTTTTTTCTGTAACATTTCATTCACAATAAAAAAATGTAACATTTTGACAGCCTCTAGCTGTGTTGGTGTTGCCCTGATCAAAAATTTCATATTTGCCTACTCTGCAAATTTAATAGAGAATACTTTTTGTTATATCACATAAGGGCATTTGTTAGTTTTAGGGCATTAATAATATCACATTTGTCGCTAGTACTTATTGTTTAGCAGCTATATTGCTTTGCATGAAATAGTCACGTTTTTTAAGTTTTGATGCTTTTTTTGACACTCTCTAGCTCTGTTGTTGCTTTACTTTGATTGAAAATTTTAGGACTGTTCTCTTGTCAAAAATATAATTGAGAAAATTTTTCTTATATAAAATTGGTCGCTAGCACCTACAATTTAGAATCTATATTGATTCGACTGAAAAAGGTCACGTAATGTTTTTTCACCCTAAAAAATGTAACATTTTTACACGCTCTAGCTCTGTCGGTGTTGCTCAGATTGAAAATTTAACCTAGGCTTTCCAGTTAAAAATATAATGGAGAAAAATTTTTGTTATATAACATTTGTGGATTCGACCTACCATTTAGGAACTATATTGGTTCGAATTAAAGAAGCCGCATTTGAAACCGCTGTTTTCTCTCGACATTGCTTATTTCTAATAATCATCGATTGTTAATTTAGATTAATTATTAATTTATGTAATTTGTTCCTTTTAACCCTTGGCACTCATTAGCTGGTTATAATCCGGCAAAATAAAAATGCAATTCCACTCAGATTATAAGTTCCACTTGTCTGGCACAGGACTCATAAGCCGGGTACAGACGGGCATTATTTTTTTCAGGATCCTATTTTGAAGATAATATTGTTATCTAAGGAGATGAATTTGTCAGGGGTGCATTTTTTTTTTTTATTTTTTTTTTGCCTTGCAGGTCTTCATCAGGGCTAAAATAACAAAAAAATTAGATGTGACCAAGATGATTTTAAAAAAATAAAAAAATAAATAATAAACATAATTTAAAAATGAAAAAGAAACAAGAAAAAAAAATTTGTAGTTAACTAGATAATTGAATACAAAATAGTAGTGAAGTTTAGTCGAAGATACATAATTCAATTTAAATTATTTAATTACTCTATTACAACTGTATCTTCGACTAAACTTCACTACTATTTGTATTCAATTATCTATTAACTACAAATTTTTTTTTCTTGTTTCTTTTTCATTTTTAAATTATGTTTAGTATCATCTTGGTCACATCTAATTTTTTTGTTATTTTAGCCCTGATGAAGACCTGCAAGGCAGGTCGAAACGTTGGGGGACGCCAAAATATAAGTTTTTCATTTAAAAACTGGCTGTGTTTATTCAACTGCCCCCTGAAAAGAATTCATCTCCTTAGTTAAAACTAACAGTCAACAATACAACATATCATAATATGTGTATATATATATATATTTTTTTTTTTTTTTTTATTGTTATATATATATATATATATATATATATATATTTTATATATATATATATTATTTATGCCTTTTAAAAAAATATTGAGCATCATGCTACAGAAAAGTGTAAAAAACGATCTGAGTGGTGGGGGAGGAAAATAGTCCCAGCCACCTGAGTGAATGCCACGAAAAGAAATGCTGGCTCATACCCGCCATATGAGTTATGTGCCAGGCATTGGGTGCGCAGCTGCGGAGTGCAAAGGGTTAATTCTAAAATATAAATTTGGAAAAGCAGTACGGATAGGCATATCCATGATCTATTGTTTTTCTCAGTCAGGGAGAACTTGAGTTTTATTTTTTATAATTTTCTTTGTACCTTATATTTTAACCGTGCAATCAATGAGATGTTATTTATTACTGGAAGTTGTATGAGGGCTTTGTTCCTATTAGTTCTAAGTTATTGTTTGGTTTATTATTGAACATTCCAGCTTGAAGATTAATCAACACTAGCAATATCTTGTCCATTACTGAGTGCACTGAATCTCTCTTTCTCTCTCTCTCTCTCTCTTGAGGTCTCACTGTTAAATTATTCAATTTTCTTCATTTATATTCTGGTTTCTATTAAAAAATATTTCTAATTGTAATGAACAACGATTCTTTGAATGAAGTTAATATCGTGTAAAAATTATCAACATGGTAAATATTAGACTCCTTTAAAGTTTTTCATTAATATGAAAAAGAATCAACTCCCTTACTTCAATAAGTCTTCATACACAATTGTTCCTGCATAAATAGCTCTAGTACAAAGTACCAATTTTGAGAAGACTGCTACAAGCCGAGAAGGGTTGAATAATTTATTGTAGTTAAATTTGTATTTATTGATGTATATAAAACAAGACACTGTATAGTTACAATATACTTTGACGTACATTTAGTAAGAGTGCAATTCCATCTTAGAATATCCAGTTTATTTTAACTTGTGGCGGCCTTCTTTGAGGGTTTTATTTTTCAATAGTGTTTCTAATTCAATTTTCTTCATACAATTGATTTCTGTCAATTTTTACAATAATTATTAATTGATCCTTTTCATTTAATTGTTGCATAGTTGTTAATTACACACTTGTTATTTGTATTTTATGTACAGTCTACTATAATTGTTAATATTTTCTAAATTGTTAAAAATAAAGGCCACATGGATGTCATTAGACTTTAAAAGACTCAGAGGTTGTAGGTAGTACAGACCTTTTTTCCATTATGACTGTGTATTGAAGAAAATATATGTACTAAAAGTAATTCAAAAGCAATCATTGTCTTTTATTTTTTACTATAATTTAACCTCTCCTTTAATATAAAAGGCCAAGGCCTATGGGCTCACTAGAAACATTTTTAAAAAATTGTGATTTCTTTCTAAATGACATTTGTTTCCTAAGTACTGATAACTTCTCAGTGAATTTATGTAATTGTGCTTAGCAAAACGAAATATAAGAATATTTCCCTGTTAATATTTATACTTAATCTAATTTATTTGTTAAAAACATTGGTTATTCATTATACTGATACAAAATTAAATGACATGTTTTCAAAAATTCTTGTTCACTGAGTCGCTAGCACTGATGTAGCAACTGTTGCAATATTTTCCTCATCATTTTGATTGAATATTTTTGTTCCAGCAGAGAATTGCATGGATTTGCCTTAAATGTATTCCAAGATTATTGTTTTAAAACAAAAAATGCTTAAACATAAATCTATGTTCTTCAATCATTTTTCTTTTATACCAAAAGGGTGATTTGTAATGGTAAATAAAGAAGGGTATTATGTTAGTAGATTTCTCATCCAGGCCCTTTTCAATAAATGTCTTAATGTACTTTTACTGGGCCATAAGAAAAATGGTTATTGTTCAACTAATTTTGTATTGCATGAGAGATTACTGTGATTCCTCCTTCCTTTGACTATTATGCTAAGCATGGCATTTTCCCTGTCTATTTTAAATTATTTGCATGATGATTTCAACAAATGCCTTCCTAATCTTACTCATGATAATTCATATTAGTGAAGGGTTCTGGGCCTGGGACTGTCTTCGCTGGACAGTAGTCAGGTTCCCTGGGCACACAACTGAGGAAGAAAGCATTGATAATAATAGGTATTGGTTCAGGTCATCTTGTTAATTGGTCAATTATTGTGACACAGTAACTTTTCCTATTCACTTGAAAAATGGAATCAATTACATTTTTATGTTCATGCTCAAAAGGATCTGTACTGAATCTATGAGAAGGGTTCACTGTATGTTTGTCTCAAAGTGTTGTGTAAAAGCTTGGAAGACGTGACATAATTAAGTTGAACTGCTACTTTAATGTCTTCACCTCATCACCCTCCTTTTTGATAGTGGTTAGGAGGTCTCCATCCACTGTAAATTTATCTCTGTAGTTTTTGAAACTATAGGATTTGCCCCCCCCCCCCCTTCTATGAATCCAGATGAAGTCTAGATATCTTTACAAAATTGACTTATAATATTAATCCTGAGAGTTTTATGATCTGAGAATATGGTAAACTCACTATCTTCTGTAACAGGCCTCAATTTTTTAACATTGTTTACGTTTCCCCAGTCATAGTCAGGGTGGGTGGTTTGTAGCATTGGTAAGAAAACGAAAAGTTAACCAATTCCAGGATCTTCGTGTCACAAAACTGCCCTCATATAGATATTAGTAGCTCCACAGACCCGTGGCAGCTTAGCTTTAGGATGTTTTAAAAGAATAGGATCCCTTAATCGTTTTTTAACTCTTCAAAAGTTTTAGTACACCCATATTTAATAGTTCCTCTATAGTGGAAGTTTAAATATTTTCTTAAAACTAACCGTATGCGTTAGGTATGTTATCTATGAATTTACGATTCCAAGAGAACTGCTTAGTCACGAAAAGGACGTGTAATTTAATTTTGGTTAGTTGACAATAGTTAAGATATATAATAATACTTCCTGTGTTCCTCAGCTTAAGACAATTAGCCTTCTATGAAATGTTAAAAATGTATCTAATTAACTTCAAATCCCACCTAATACATCTCACTTGTGGTTGGGATTAAAAGATATTTCATACAAAATGCAGGTTTTTGAGTTTTGTCACTTTTGAAATAGCAATATATTTGCGATATCATCTAAGAGGATACAACACTAGATCAAACCATGGACTAAACCATTAATAAATCGTTGGAACGTTTGGGACGCCTCTGAAATTCGTAGAACCTTTATGAAGTCATTATGGTTTTTGATGGAATGGTAACGTATAGTGATGGGTCGTTCTGAGTGGAACGGAACTTGGAACTGGTTCCAGCCTTGAACCGGTTAATAGACTGAATCTAACAACACATAAAAAATAATAATAACAAGAAAACAAAATCATACAATATTTCTTTAGCTCTTCACAAATCGAGGAATACCTATGTGAGAGTGATTTCGGTAAGGAAGAGACCGTCTCAGCCGTTGACCCAATTCCATCCGGTTGTAAACAAAATTCGTATTTTTCACATTACGATCGCAATATGCATGCTATGATTAGTTGAAATATGTCATTCGTTTCAAAAAACGTTTCTACAACTGACTATAACCTCATATTTTTAAAAATATATATTTAACACCTATTTTTACGTTCTATTTTCCTAATTATTAAATTTATAGAAAAAAACGCTTCGTAGCGTAAATTCTGTGTTTACCAAATACACAAAGAATTTTACAGATTGAAAATCGGACATTCCGTTCCGGAGAAATTGTGGAAATAAATTCTTCTGTTTCCAACACTTGACTGAAAGCGGTATATTTAGCCTTAAGTCCCATTCACGCACTTGCCCCACCTAAACGGGGTAAGGGCATAAATCTCTTGTAAACTCCTTAGCAGTGAATTGATTCTTTGATGAGGTAGGTGCAAAAATGAGCAACTCCCAGAAATCATTTTACTCCTTGAAATTAAAAAAAATAGAGAAAAATACATTCAACACAATTTTATAATTTTAACTCATTCAACTTTGCACAAGACCTAGATCAACAGGTTGAACTATGAAAATTCCTAGAGAGGTTATCTTCTTCAGTAGAGAACTCTAGTATGTTAGTTTTGGAGGGTATGAAGCCCTGCCTACATACATAAAATGGCAGTTGATGTAACAAAATGACAATAGAAATTATGGCGGACTAATGAATGCACTTACCCCATAAACGCACTTACCCCACCTTACCTTATTAAAAAAAACAAAAAAAAAAAAACTGAATAGACTTATAAAAATAGATTGCAAATTCCAGTACCTATATCTAATAATAATATCCACAGCAATAATTACACCTCAATAAGTGTGGGTAACATTAAACATAAACACTATATTTATAATTTTTGTTTAAGACGTCCATTAACATGTTAAGTTATAAGAAAATATAAATTATTACATAATATTAATAGAGTAATTAATAAAACACGGTGCGCTATTATACGGTGAGCCTGATATACTCAGTGCCATTAAGAAAGGCAGTTTTAGATGGTTGGGACACGTCGAAAGAATGGAACCCAACAGGCTACCAAAGAAAATGTTTGATGGCACGCCAGGAGGAAAAAGGAAGAGAGGCAGACCCAGGCGCAGGTGGATCGATGACCTGGAGGAGGATTTGCGGAAGCTAGGGATACGGAATTGGAGAAACCTGGCGAAGGACCGAGAGGAATGGAGAAGGATGGTGGCAGAGGCCCAGGTCCTGCAAGGACTGTAGCGCCCAAGAACAACAATTAATAAAACTTAATTGAATATCCATATTTATTAGAGAGTTCATTTTTATTATTTTCTCAATAACTTCTACTTTTATAAATAGTTACCAATAAAATTTTTCTAACACTTAATATCTAGCACCCCACACTTCTTTACTATAAATTTAATTATTTTATGAATAACTTAAGATTTACTTTAATTTTATGCCAAATTAATTAATTATAATTGTTAGTCTGATTTTTTATTGTCATAACACAAACTATTCACGAAATAAAAATTACTTTTTACTTTTTAGCTCGTTTTTTTATTATATTAAAGCCTGTATTTTTTTAGTTTTTCTAAACTACAATTTGTTATCTTAATTTCTAGTCTTAGATAAAAGATTCCATTTCATACAGGCACAGTTAATGAGAGCATATTACAAAATTGTTAAAATAAAATAACTTGGTTTCACGATTTAAAGATAAATAAATAATTTATCCACTAATTATGGTATTTTATAATAAGTAATAATACAAGTTATTACTTAAAAAAAAAATAAGACCTATAATCGGAAAAATACAATAGATTCCGTTTTAATAGAGGGAAGGCCGACAGTGGCGGAACGTTCCAGGGACCGGTCTGAGAGACCGGTCTGCCTTCGTTCCAATTGGAACGTTCCAGAGACTGGTCTGCCTTCGTTCCAATTGGAACGTTCCAGAGACCGGTCTGCCTTCGTTCCAATTGGAACGTTCCAGAGACTGGTCTGCCTTCGTTCCAATTGGAACGTTACAGAGACCGGTCTGCCTTCGTTCCAATTGGAACGTTCCAGAGACTGCTCTGCCTTCGTTCCAATTGGAACGTTCCAGAGACCGGTCTGCCTTCGTTCCAATTGGAACGTTCCAGGGACCGGTCTGCCTTCGTTTCAATTGGAACGTTCTAGGGACCGGTCTGAGAGATCGGTTTGCCCTCGTTCCAATTGGAACGTTCCTGGGACCGGTCTGCCTTCGTTCCAATTGGAACGTTCCAGGGACCGGTCTGCCTTCGTTCAATTGGAACGTTCCAGAGACCGGACTGCCTTCGTTTCAATTGGAACGTTCCAGAGACCGGTCTGCCTTCGTTTCCAATTGGAACGTTCCAGAGACCGGTCTGCCTTCGTTCCAATTGGAACGTTCCAGAGACCGGTCTGCCTTCGTTCCAATTGGAACGTTCCAGAGACCGGTCTGCCTTCGTTCCAATTGGAACGTTCCAGGGACCGGTCTGCCTTCGTTTCAATTGGAACGTTCTAGGGACCGGTCTGAGAGATCGGTTTGCCTTCGTTCCAATTGGAACGTTCCAGGGACCGGTCTGAGAGAACGGTCTGCCTTCGTTCCAATTGGAACGTTCCAGAGACCGGTCTGCCTTCGTTCCAATTGGAACGTTCCAGGGACCGGTCTGCCTTCGTTCCAATTGGAACGTTCCAGAGACCGGACTGCCTTCGTTTCAATTGGAACGTTCCAGGGACCGGCTCTGCCTTCGTTCCAATTGGAACGTTCCAGAGACCGGATTGCCTTCGTTTCAATTGGAACGTTCCAGGGACCGGTCTGAGAGATCGGTTTGCCTTCGTTCCAATTGGAACGTTCCAGGGACCGGTCTGCCTTCGTTCCAATTGGAACGTTCTAGGGACCGGTCTGAGAGATCGGTTTGCCTTCGTTCCAATTGGAACGTTCCAGGGACCGGTCTGAGAGACCGGTCTGCCTTCGTTCCAATTGGAACGTTCTAGAGACCGGACTGCCTTCGTTCCAATTGGAACGTTCCAGAGACCGATTTGCCTTCGTTTCAATTGGAACGTTCCAGGACCGAATTGGAACGTTTGACCGGTCTGGTTCCAATTGGAACGTTCCAGGGACCGGTTTGCCTTCGTTCCAATTGAAACGTTCCAGGGACCGGTTTGAGAGACCGGTCTGCCTTCGTTCCAATTGGAACGTTCCAGGGACCGGTCTGAGAGACTGGTCTGCCTTCGTTCCAATTGGAACGTTCCAGGGACCGGACTGCTTTCGTTCCAATTGGAACGTTCCACTCCGGTCTGCCTTCGTTCCAATTGGAACGAACGAGAGACCGATCTCTGGATTCGTTCCAATTTAATTGGAACGTTCCAGAGACCGGTCTGCCTTCGTTCCAATTGGAACGTTCCAGGGACCGGTCTGCCTTCGTTTCAATTGGAACGTTCTAGGGACCGGTCTGAGAGATCGGTTTGCCCTCGTTCCAATTGGAACGTTCCTGGGACCGGTCTGAGAGACCGGTCTGCCTTCGTTCCAATTGGAACGTTCCAGGGACCGGTCTGCCTTCGTTCCAATTGGAACGTTCCAGAGACCGGTTTGCCTTCGTTTCAATTGGAACGTTCCAGGGACCGGTCTGAGAGATCGGTTTGCCTTCGTTCCAATTGGAACGTTCCAGAGACCGGTTGCCTTCGTTTCAATTGGAACGTTCCAGGGACCGTCTGCCTTCGTTCCAATTGGAACGTTCCAGAGACCGGTCTGCCTTCGTTCCAATTGGAACGTTCCAGAGACCGCTCTGCCTTCGTTCCAATTGGAACGTTCCAGAGACTGCTCTGCCTTCGTTCCAATTGGAACGTTCCAGAGACCGGTCTGCCTTCGTTTCCAATTGGAACGTTCTAGGGACCGGTCTGCCTGCCGGTTCGTTCCAATGAGAGACCGTTGCCTTCGTTCCAATTGGAACGTTCCAGGGACCGGTCTGCCTTCGTTCCAATTGGAACGTTCCAGAGACCGGACTGCCTTCGTTTCAATTGGAACGTTCCAGAGACCGGTCTGCCTTCGTTCCAATTGGAACGTTCCAGAGACTGCTCTGCCTTCGTTCCAATTGGAACGTTCCAGAGACTGCTCTGCCTTCGTTCCAATTGGAACGTTCCAGAGACCGGTCTGCCTTCGTTCCAATTGGAACGTTCCAGGGACCGGTCTGCCTTCGTTTCAATTGGAACGTTCTAGGGACCGGTCTGAGAGATCGGTTTGCCCTCGTTCCAATTGGAACGTTCCAATTGGAACGTTCCAGGGACCGGTCTGAGAGAACGGTCTGCCTTCGTTCCAATTGGAACGTTCCAGAGACCGGACTGCCTTCGTTCCAATTGGAACGTTCCAGGGACCGGTCTGCCTTCGTTCCAATTGGAACGTTCCAGAGACCTCTGCCTTCGTTCCAATTGGAACGTTCCAGAGGGGACCGAGGACTCGTCCTGTTCCCTTCGTCCAATTGGAACGTTCCAGAGACCGGTCTGCCTTCGTTCAATTGGAACGTTCCAGAGACCGGTCTGCCTTCGTTCCAATTGGAACGTTCCAGGGACCGGTCTGCCTTCGTTTCAATTGGAACGTTCTAGGGACCGGTCTGAGAGATCGGTTTGCCTTCGTTCCAATTGGAACGTTCCAGGGACCGGTCTGAGAGACCGGTCTGCCTTCGTTCCAATTGGAACGTTCCAGGGACCGGTCTGCCTTCGTTCCAATTGGAACGTTCCAGAGACCGGACTGCCTTCGTTTCAATTGGAACGTTCCAGGGACCGGTCTGAGAGATCGGTTTGCCTTCGTTCCAATTGGAACGTTCCAGGGACCGGTCTGCCTTCGTTTCAATTGGAACGTTCCAGGGACCGGTCTGCTTTCGTTCCACCACTCCTGGTCTTGCCCCAATTGGAACGAACGAGACCGATCTCTGGATTAAGTTTAATTAATAATAAATAATTAATTAAGTTTTATTAATTACTCTATTATTATTATTAAGTAATAATTTATATTTTCTTATAACTTTTCTTAACATGTTATTGGACGTCTTATACCAAAAATCATAAATTCAGTAATTATTGCTGTGGATATTATTATTAGATATAAGTGCTGGAATTTTTAATTTATTTTTATTGGTCTATATAGTTTTTTTTTTTTTTAAATAAGTGTATTTAATTTATTTTTTTCGTTATTTGTATATATATCATTAATGATATTTTTTTTTTTATTGTTTTGCATATAGTCCAAAATGCTTGTTTTATTTCTAATTTAACGATTTGTTTTTTTATATTAACAATAAAGGCATTATTATTAGTGTCGAAAAGGAAAAGATTATCCAAACCAACCGCTAATTTCACCAGCTGTTTGGAGAAAATGTTATGTTGTAAAGTTTTCTTAAAATAATAAACTTGGCCATAACAGTTAATTATGTTAATAATAAATTATGCATATTCAATTAATATCATTCAATAATATTATAAGGTAATTCATTCATCGCTCATTTTAGGCCATAATACAATATTCTTATTATTATCACCATTATATAAAAGTTGTGAACAGTTCGATAAATTATGATTATAGGATAAGATTATTGTGGTCCATGTTCATATGATATATTAATTGATAAGGAGATTAATGATATTAGGATAATGATGGCAATATTATCTCCTGAAACATATTTATTTATACAAACAAATTTTTTAATATAAAACTGGGAATATTTCATAGACAATGCCACTTTCTCAAGCCCTACAACATAAAATTCAAACAACAAAAACTGTATCATGACTATTACAACACTAAATATTATAATTTATAAATAAATATATATTAATATTATTACTACACACTACCTCAAATTATTGTTATATATGTCAGGAGATATTATTGCAATGATAATCCTAATATCATTAATCTCCTCATCAATTAATATATCAATCTGTATTATTTTCTACTTTTTATTGTGACTTTTTCACGATGAATATATCTATATTATTATATTGTATTTCATTGAATGAAGTTCAATGTTTGGAATATTATTACAATCATGTGTCTTCAATTATACAATTTTGTTTTGTTTTAAGAAATAATTGTTTTGTTTTGTTTTTAATTATTGACTTAAGTGTCATGTGTATACAATTTAAGGTTTAATATTATTTAGTGTTACTTTTTTTTTTTTTTTCTAATCCCCATTATTTTTATTGTTTGATTATACAATTATAAAAAAGGTATGAATCCATTCCATTGCACTTGTTGCATTTTAAGGGATTTCTGTTCAAAGTACAAAATTCATGATGCAACTATAAAATAAATCTTGATCCAGTGATGGGGCTCACTAGGAGTAGTGTTACTTTTTTTTGTTTTATTATCATGTTGATATGAAAGTGGATTAAAAGAACGAGAATGAAACGGAACGAAAAATGGAACGGTTTTCAACTGGAACGGAACGATTAGAACCGTTCCACTAAAAAAGTGGATTGACCCATCCCTATTAGATAGTGTATAGATAGCATCTCCCGTTTCGTTCCAACCAAGGTCGTTCCGACTGCTGATCTCTCCTTCCCTCACTTGATCCCTTATATCCGCGCATAGCCCTACAGCCGCTGATCTTACTGCTCTTGGTTCCTTCCCTTCCCTCCAATGCCTCGCCACACCGCGCATAGGCATCTTCAAAATAAACCACTCTCTGTGAAATTTTCTGTTCTACCGACAGAGCTTGGCTACTTCTTTCGGATTCAAATAAATTTGGTTTTTAAGAATCATAATCAAGCTGATCATGCAAAAAGTCTTGTGAAGGATAGGTTGACTGGTTTAAACTTCCACTGGTCACGCCAATTTCCGCAACACGAGCGGTCGCGCGTTGTACAAAGTACAAAACCCTGTTGTTTTTTTTATCCCTTTTTGTCCATATTTTGTATGAAATCTATTAAATAAAATGTTTTGACCATTCTACATTTAATAGAGAGTATATGTACAAAATATTACCTGAGAGAATAATATTTTGAACGTAAATGAAAATATAACTGAAAATAATAAAAACAAAGATATACCTAGATAAATTTGTATTTACAATATTATGGTCAGATATAATTATTTGCAAATCTAAAATGGTTGTTTTTATGATCAGTTATTGTAAATAAAGTTTTTTGAGGAATGATTTTTACAAATTAAATTTAGATATCCACCGGCTGCCCCCCCCCCCTCCCTCCCCGCGTCATCTCCTTTACTACCCTCAACATAGGTTTCTGTATTATGATCTAGAACATCTTCTGTTTCCTCTTTACCCCATTCCAAAGTTTTATTTGATTGTGCGTTTTTTTTTTCCCCTCGTCTAGTTCTGCAAAATTCGAGGAATATATTCCAGTTTCATAGGTTTCCACTAAATCAAAATATTCCGAATATTATCGCTGACTAAGATAAAGAAAAGCAAAAATGCAAAAGAATCTTATTTGCATTATATCGAATCCAGCTGATTGCCGAGAAAGGTATGGAAAAACAAAACAAAACGAGAGCGGTAGCTTGTTGTACTTTGTGCAGCACTGAGATTGTAGTTGAAAAAAGTAAATTTCAGATCTGACAAATAGTTTCGGCGTTATGATGAAAACTATGCCAAAAAAACTTGGACTTAAAATAGTAAGCGGTTTTTAACGTGCTGGTATATATAGGTTCTTATAGTAAATGCGGTTGTAATTTTGGTTTTATAAAAGTAAAGTCTATGAGTAAAAGTTAAACCAGGTATTCAATTTATTCATGGGTTAAATCTTGAAACAAATAGACTAGTTAAATGTTATTTTAAGAACATACCTACATATAAAACCTTGAAACATCAAAATGCATTTGAAATCGTTTTTACGGAAGTTAGTTCTTCTTAAAACCTTCCTAAAAAAACTAATGAGAGATAGATTAAGTTAGAAATGAACATCTGTTTTATTGGTAATTGTTTTAATAACCCCTGCACTTAAAAAGTCATATTTATGAAAACTAAACCACCTTATTTTGATATTCCCTTTGGGATTAGTTCTTGAACACACCACACTCCTGACCTTTTTTAACCGAAAAATTTACACAAACACCTCCCTCCCCGGCCGGTAAACTCAATACCTTCCACAATTTTCACGGCTTTTGAGAATCTCTCTAGGTTTTTGAATCTATCGAGAACATACAGACAACACTACACTTCAGTCATTTAATATATAGTAGACCTCAGCTTTCCCCAATTAGCACCTTCGCCCGCTCTCATATAATCTTAAAGAACTTTACTAATAGTTGATTTAAATAACCCGAATAATATATTTGGGATGCTTATGAAATAGTTGTCTGTTTTTGGCATTTGTATATAGAACGCTGTCAAATGAGCATTGTTTCACGCATATACTTAGCTCACGATGCCCAGATGTCTTCTAAGATACCTCTTAGAAATATATAAAGGTTCTATTTAGAAGCATAACGATGTTACTTAACAAAACCCCATGGTTTCACAGTGTGTAAGCTACCATGTTTCGGAGAACGCCCCATTACTCCATCATCAGACTTCTAAAATGTGAAAAAAAAATACATTAATCTATAAAATTACACCAATAGGTTATTACCCACAGTACACCTCTCTATATCTATGAGTTTTGTCACATTGTGCCATTCTCCAATGTTATGAGGATATATAATATAAGACAGAGTCCCTGTTTAAGGAGCTTTCAGGTGAAAAATAGTAATTTTGGATCGAACAATTAGTTTCAGAATGGTTATCAATAAACTTCAGAGAAGTGCGACCCCTTCATATCAAAAGTCCCCGCCCCTGGGGGGGGGGGGTGAGCTAAAGGTGGGGGGAGGGGAGAAGGTCCCAATCTTGTTTTTCGATTATATCTCAAAAACGGTGGAATCTAGAAAAATATGTAGCCGATAAAAATTAAAGCTGATTAAATTTCCTATAAAATTAATTGTATACGTATTCGTAGAAATTCCAGCGGTTTTCGAGATGAACGTTATTAAAAATCGACAATTTTAGAAATTAAAAAAATGTTTACCTCACTTTTTGTTAAACATTTGAAGTAAATGCCAGAAACGTATATATGAAATTAAAGTAAATTTAACGATTGTGGAACGTAATAGAAGCAAAAGTTTGACAAAAAGTGAGGTGACATTTGTTTTTTTCCGAAAATCACCTATTTTCAATAACGTATATCTCGTAAACTGTTAGAATTACAACAAATTTATATATAATAAATTTTATAGTAATTTTAATTTGCTTTTATGTTTATTTTAAACATATTTTTCTAGAGTCAACAGTTTTCCAGATATTATGAAAAACCAAAAAAAATGGAACTTCTCCCCCTCCCCCAACGTTAGCTGACCCCCAAGGGGCGGGGACTTTTAGTATGATTACCTTCTAACTATTCCTAACGAAGCTATGAAGTCAAAAATGATCTTTATATTCCATGCACTCTACGTCCCTCATTTCAGCAGTCATTGACTGGACTAAAGGTATCGTTTTAGAAGTAACGAAAGCAAATTTTCTATCCTCCATTTAATTATTTTATTTTGTTTTTGTTGCCTGTATTTGTAGGCACAGTTTTCCTTCTTTTACCGCAAAACGTTTCGGCGTAGATTTTAAATTTGTTTTTTTCTTTTCAACCAGTATTTTTTTGTGTGTTAGAAAGTGAATTTTCAGTGAAGCTTAATGAATCAGCTGTATTTCGAAGCTGTACAGATCTTTCATCAAGTTGTTTTTTTGAGCTCGTTTATGTTTTTATTTGTGATCTCTAAAATTTTTTAAATTTTTTTTTATTTGGCGACCTAATACTTTTCAATGGGGTCGCAAGCCTTTTTATTTGCCCCCTTTCCTAAAATAAAAAATCCAACATTAAACTTTTAAGTTTAAATACCTACGTATGTTGGTAAAGCAGGGGGAAAGCGTAGAAAGTTGTACCTTTATACCTTTATAATCTTCTGTCTCAAATGATCTGGGAAATCAAAAAACCGACTGAATTGCACCTTTCTTTAGATTTACTCGAAATGAAGAAGATCTTTCAAAATCGTCCTCTTTAAAATGTTTTGAGCAAATAACACTTGTATTTGTTTGCTTCCATTTTTCTTGCCTCAGGGCTTGAACCCACTTATTTCTTTCCTCTTCAACTGAAAGGAAACTGAGGAAAAAATAAAAGGTAAATATTTTTACTGTGGCGAAAGGGAAGGAACATTTGTTTCACAATTTATTGAAAAACTAAACTGTGAACGTTTAAAATGTACCGGTGAAGGGTTATTGGAGGGTTTAAATCCTTGTTGAACTCTTTCCTAGAACTTCCAAACGCGGCACAACGGGACATTATTTAATCCAATTGAGAAATAAAAAACACATACACACAGCAGAGATCTAACAATTAGCAATTGTTCCAAAAAAACACGACTCAAACAGTGGTACTGATAGGGACAGCCGGGGTTAAGGTGGTGGGAATAGCGCTCCTTGGTCTAGAGCCTTCTCCCCCCACCTGTCCACCGCTTCTATTAGAGGTGGGCAAAGTAGTTCCTTTTTCATTTGGTTGGAGGGAATAGTTCATTTTGAACTGGTTCATTAGAATGAACTAGTTCAACACAATGAACTAGTTCAAATGAACTACTTAGTTCATTTTTCAAAAGAACTATATAAATACTGAACTAAGAGAGGAATTGAACTATGGAAAAAAAAAAGCAATTGTCGCTTGCCACATATTAATAGCTTTTTGTATAACAATTTAATTGAATTAAGGAGGGAACTGAGATGTCAAATGAACTAGAAAGGTTATAGAAAAAAAAAAAAAACCTCTTAACTTTTTATTTACATTTTTTTTCATATTTATGATATATTTTTTCACATAGATTACACTTATTTTCTATATCTTTTATTAACATCTATATGATATATATTTTATATCATATTTAGATGTTAATGAGATATATTTTCTATATCTTTTATTAACATCATCTGTATGAAACTAAATCTTATCGTAATATTCCCTGATTTCCAGCAATCTGATTAACTTGAAAATTTGCACATGTTTCAAGAACCAATGACAATACAGTAATTGCACAACTTTCTTTTAATATTCTCACTTAGTCTAGTTTAAATTATCCCCAAAATGGGGGCCAGTCTTGCAAAAGCTGGATCAGTAGGTTTTATGTTTTTATATGGACCAGATGGGTTCTGAGATTACAATATCAAAAATGAAACTTAATTTGATTAGGGGAAAATGTTTTTTTTGGGGGGGGGGGCAAAAAACTCAAACTTTTTTCAGATTCTAGAAAAAACATAGAAAAATGGTTTCATCGTAAATGTTATATTTAAAAAACTTAAGTTTATTAAATTGTGTGTCTAAAGACACCCCTTAAGCTGAATTAGATTTGGGGGTTAAGCTACAATCCATTGTCAAACATCAACGAAATTTGCAAACTTACAAAAAATGTTAGTTTAGGTCATGTTTAATAGTCCATCACACAGAAATAGATAATCTAATCAATGAATGTTGTATACTAAAAGTTGTAGATCATTACATTGTGAGCAAAACAGGATTTTTAAAGCAAAAAATTGTCCATTTCTATTCTGAGATATGTCAAAAAACCAACAATTATTGGTTGAATTTGGATAAACTTATTGCAAACAAATCATGAATAATGAACTTTAAGAATACTACGAATTGTAATAAAAAGTGTTAGGAACTTAGGTTCAGTTAAGTTTCTCTTATTCCATTTGTTCTTTTCAGAACTAATGGAATAAGAGTTTCGTTGAGTTTTTAAAAAAACAACAAAACACAACAATAGAAATAGAATATAGACACTAGACGTAGTAAGAGCAATATGGAGGTTGCTTGTTCAAGCTTTTTTACGCCCTTCGGCTGAGGACACGACAAAACACGATTCTACCCGCATTGATGAACTAAGTGACGACGAACTACCTAGTTTTAGCACTTAGTTCAGTAGTTCCTTAGGTCCGACGGATCCCTGTCCGAGTGGTGGGGTAAATGAACTATAGTTCACCAAAACAGAGATCGGTCTTTATAGTTCATTTACATGAACTAGTTCAATGAACTAGTTCGTTCACGAACTACTCATCTCTAGCTTCTATCATATTCTGTATTCTGTGGGTAGGACCGATACAAGTCCAACAAAATATATGTTACTAATACCTGTTACTTGTCTCAAGGTCAGCGTCTCTCCATACTCGTTATCGTTTACCTGGTTTCACTGATATTTTAGCTTACCTATTCAATATCGGCTCAAATCAATAAGTTTACATTTTTAATAATATATATATACTCGTATATATATATATATATATATATATATATATATATATATATATATATATATATATATATATATATATATATATAGCCAAATAATTTAACGATGTAATTGAGGCAGTCACCTATTTTTTTTTTTTTTTTTTTTTTTTTTTTTTTTTTTTTTTTTTTTTTTTTTTTTTTTTTTTTTTTTTTTTTTTTTTTTTTTTTTTTTTTTTTTTCTGGAAAAACAAATTACAAGAGTACTTGAAGATACTGGTTTAGGTAAACTTATCTGGTAACAGGTAGTAATGATAAGTAAAAAATACTAGTCTACGGTACTACTCATGTCTGTACTAATGTAATAGGTATGAATGTTGTTACTAATACTGAAGTAAGTATGCAAGTATATCGTACCTGTTACTTCTGAATATCGGTAACAGGTACGCCGTTCAGTCAGCCCATACCTATTACAAAGTAACAGGTCCATTATATCTGAACAATCACTAATGGTTACTTCTACAGATGATCTTTTAATGATGATCTTGTAGGATGAGCTGGAGATTATATAGTTGTTTTATGCTGAGCTTTGGAGATCGGTGGATTTAATTATATAACTCCCGTTACAACTATTCTTTATATTATCATTTTTAGTTGTTGGCCATAATACAATTAGCCTAATTAGTACACAATCTTCATTTTACATTTTTAATTATGAAATTTTAGGCTTAATCCTGAGAAAGTATTGTTTAGTTTCGATAAAAGTTTACGGTTTATCTCAAAATGTCGAAAATAAGTCACGACTATATTGCTAATTCTGAAATACTATGCTTTATGTGTTTGAGAGTTGGTCGTATTTTGAAGCATGGTTTTATGTATTTGGTTTAAACACGGTTTTCTCTCTATTTAAGTAGTCAATTAAAATGTTATCAAAAATAGGACATAAAATTCCGATTGTATCCGATTATGTTTACATTAGTTGAAACATTTTTTTGTTTTATGAAATGAAATATTAGTGATGTATTTTTCACATTAGTGTTCCTACCTCTTTGGTGATATTTTTAAACAAGGTTTGGCGGGAGAAAGTATTCATTGTTTATAAACTTTGAAACAGTGTATTACTCGTAATTATTTCCTTTTCATAATTAATCAATAAGAATTGTTTAAATGTAAACCTGAAAGTTTTGATAGTATTTTTATTTTGAAATGCGCTTGCTAAAAGAGTTATTGGATCAGTTAAACGCTTTCTCTGGTAGGAACAATACTTTTTTTTCAAATAATTTTATTTAGTATACCATTACCTAATTTAATTTGAATTTTTCAGAGAAAAAAATTTCTGAAAATGATCTTTATGATCATTTAAATAGTATTTTACATGCTATTTGGCGCCATGGATTGCCAGAAGGGAGCTTTGATGTTTGTTTGAGAACCTTTGTTGTTAATAAGGATCTTAGTGAGTGAAAATATTTTATAAGTAGTTCAAATAAATCCAGTCCATTTATTATCAATATAATTTCACAGGTAGAAATATTAGAAAGTGCCTTTTGCAATGCTTGGTTCCAAGACGGAAGCTTTCTAAGAGAAGTGTAACTTTACTTCTCCTTTGGTTTTTTTCTAATTTGCAAAATCCTAATGATGCAAGTTTAGTTCTTCATTGGCTTTCAGGTAACTATTTGACATTTTACCTGAATAACAATCTATTCTTTAGTTCTATCGATTGATTTCTTTTTTTTTTTTTTTTTTTAGTTATGATTTCATATAATTTGATTGATGCAGAACCTGTTGGAATGCAGATCGACCAGTTGTTAATGTGTCTTTTTATAGAGAATTTGGTACGTTATTCATTTTGGCTTCATTGTTTGTTTTTGTTGTTGTTATTTTTCTAATATATATATTTTTTTTTTAATTCAGACTGGACCTATGTGTGATGTTCTTAAAAATATTGTAAAGCCTGGTTTGGTTTCATCAAGATCAGTTTTTATTATTCAGTACTATTGCAATCTAAATGTTAAACTGAAAGACAAGGGGAAAGTTCTTTACCTCCAAAGGTACATTGATAGTTTATTTATTTATATTACTATGCATTCCTTTCCTTACCTATCTTGCATTATATTCTATGAACTTTTTAAAAGTATTTTTTAATTTTTCATTCAACATTTCCAGGTTAATTTATGAGTGCTCACCATCATTATTTACTTGCTCTCCTGTCAGAGCTCTGCCTTATAAAGAATCAAAGGACAAGTTTTCAGAGAGTGTGGCACAGTTTGCTTTTCAAAACAAGTTTTTAAAAGCACTTCCTGTTCCTTTATTGGTAAGACAATATCCTCAAAAAACTATCAGAAATCACAGTTATTTAGAAAGAGGAAATAATATATACTCATCATGTGATCATTGTCTGGTACTTTGTTTGCCTTTCATGGCTCCAATTAATGGCATTTATTGATATTTGTTTATATGTTGTTTACAATATTTATATTAACATGCATTTAATTTTGTTGTCCACACACTCTCATTTTTCTTTAAATATTAGTTATTTATCAGATTAATTAATAAATCAGTTATATGTATTGTATTGTTCTGCCAATCTGCATCTGGCACATTCTACTATTCCACCTTCTTATTGATTACACTAATAACATTCATTATTGCAAAATTGATACCAATAACTAAATATGTATTATTTGGTAATTCAATTGGGGATACGCCTGCCAAGAGCTCAGTCTTCCCACATACAGATGCCTGCCAGCTACTTATTTTTCACCATTTTGTCCTTCCATCTCACTTTTCCTGACCCTTAGATGTTGTCGGGAATGAAATCTTCAATACGAAGATTCATTGATAAATCTGCTTCCTGTTCTCATTAATATGCCATACAACCTTAACCTGTTTATTTTTATGGCTTTAAATAAGTGATGGTTCTTAAATTAATTGAGGATATCCACATTTTCCTTAGCCATCTCCTATTTCCAGACTCCTTCATAGATTCTTTCTGTCATTTTCATTTCAAAGTTATTATGTCTTTCGTCTTTCGCTTTTTTATATTTCTGGTTTTACTTCCATAGATTGTATAACCTATTGTATTATCCATTTCTTTGTTCAAGGTACTTTATAGGTATAGGTAGAAGCCTTAGTGGATCTTGGTAACCAGATTCTCCTCATCAGGTTTCTTTATTTTACTTCTGCCTCATTGGCTTCATGTGTCATTAGATATCATTGGTATGTGGGGTTAAAAGTTGTTTATTTTTTATTCTTTCTTCAATAATTAATTTTGACCTCTCACTTTTTTTATTTTTTTTTTTTTATATCTTGCTTTCTCTTAAAGTTACACATGTATTCACTGTAGCGAGGTATATGTATAAGTACCTGCCTTCTACTTACAATTATTTTATCTTCTGCTTATCTCATTATTTGAAGTGATTTATTCATGATGATTCTGTGTATTTTTTTACTCTTCTCAATTTTCTTCAGAACTAATTTGAACATCTTGAGGGTTTCAGGGATTCTTGCTCTCTTTGTTTACTCTTTATTTTGATGGATTTGGAATATTCTTTGTTCTGAAAAGTTACAAGACTCATTGTCATCTTGGTTAAAGATAATATTTAGTGGGAATTTTTCCATCTACCATTGCTTCATTTTTCATTGATCTGTTGGTCCTGTCATTCGAAGTTTGATATCAACGAACATCCACAATGTTATATTCCCTCGACTTTTCATGTACCTGCTGAAGAGCAAAAATGAAATATATTTCATCTAAAAACTGGCAGCTAAAAAAAACTTGTAATGTATTTTGTGGAAAAACTCCACATGCCACCAAAAAGACGAAGCAGACCTCCATTTGGCCATTGCTAATAATGTTTTTTAAATTGTTGTTTACATTTCATTTAATTTATTTTTAATTAACTGATGATCAATTCTCTTACAGCCACATTCCAAGAAGGATTCAGGATCAAACAACTTATCATCTGCTCAGATTCTTTCAGACCCATTCAAAGAAATAAGGGGGTAAGTTCCTCTATCACTATTCTCTTATCGATTTTAGTTATGCTGAATTTTTTTTTTATAAATTACTTATTATTCTATGTTTATTAATAATGTATTCACCTTTCTCTCCATATTTATATTAAATAAAAATAAAGTATTATTTGAAAGATTCCTATCACTTTTACTTCCTCGTTTGCTTAAGGTGGGGTTAGTTTTACTGCGTATTTCGATAAGCCAGTAGTATTCATAAGCTCTGATTTTTATAAAAGTGGGTAATTTTATGTCTCCAGCTCTTGGTCGCTTCTGGATCAGCATTAATTTAAATGATGCCAGTCAAGACCTATTTGTCCGATAAATTATAAATAATTTTAGAATTATTAATTAACATGATCTCCAAATGTTTGAGTGGGGCCAAGTAGTCAAGGTAATTTAATTATAAAGAAAAAGTAACCTAATTTATTGGATGTGTGACATCCAGAGCAATTTAAATTAAGAACAGTTAAATTAAAAGCAAAGTATATTTAAATAAAGATTGGCATATAAAGTCATATTTAGAAATAAAGATCATAACTAAATTTATATATATTATTATTTAATAAAGTGGTAACAAAACACAAAATTAATCTAGACTTATCTTAATGAATGAGGGATGCTATGATGTTGGTAAGGCGTTGTTGATGATGTTGAAGTCATTAGTGAGGCATCATCAGGAGATGACTATACTCGGCTACATAATGGTAAGAGGGAAAAGCCATACCGGCCTACAAGAAGACTATTAGAAACTAGACAAGACCCCGAAAATATTTTTCCACCCTCTTTAAAGCATTGTCCACACCCTAGATCTGACATCAACATGGCAACTCACTTCTCGGTAGTTTGAAGTTGAAATTTAAGTTAGGATATAAATGTTTCTCCATAATATTATAAAGTAAGGGATGGTACAAAAAACTATCATTTGTGTCTGCTTTCAAGAAGGATTGGATGCCCAAATTTATTGTCAAGGGCTGTGAGGATTTCTCCTATTGCATCTCTCGACAAATATTCGTATTAATTTAAATATGAATAAGTTTGATAAATAGCAGTAGAATAGTTTCTTGTTGGCGCAGTTTGCTAACAATTTTTTAGAGTGAATTGGCTTTCTATCAATAGTGGGTCTTCATTACTTCATTTCAATTTTGATGCAACTTGATTTAAAAAAAAAAAAAAGTTATCCTAGCATTATTATTATTTTTTTTAAATTATCCTAAACAAGATTGTTTCCATTTAATACTTTAATTAGTTTACTCATTTTCGGGTTCCCTTGGGTCATCCTTTTTTGCTATTCCTAGTGTCGAGGAGCCTTCAACCAGTGCCGCTATGCCTCGTTTCCCACTCAGCTGCCTCACTTCTACATCAGAGGGTAGTATAAATAGACTTTGAATAAATTATATATTTGTGTGACTTATAGATCATACTCCTGATTATTGCACTCCCTCGAGGGGAAAGGTCGCTGTACTATACGTCACAGAATTTGGTCTCCAGTAGAACCTAGTTGTTACAGAACTAACGTTATCGCCGGGTGAGAGTTATCCATGTGGGCTCAGAGGAGATGGAGTGGATTATTAGCCCAATGGATAACCTGAGACTAAAGGCTCCCTAAATTAATTTTTAAAAAATATTGTCCCCTATTTTTCACCATCCATACTTCTTTAGAACTAATGAGTCTGTTTTAATAAACCTATTCAGAGATATGAAAAATGCTAAGTGATTGAAATAAAAGTAATTTGGGCAGAGGTAGAGGTATCAAATCAGAATCTATTGTTTAATGATTACAAAGTAAACTAGACTACTAATCTTAAGAGACTTGCAGTTGTTTGTTTATTTGGACCTTAGCGTACTTACGTACTCCAACTAGGGCAGGATGGATGGTTTATCCTACAGGTTACCAACCTATTCTAGCCAGGGTGTGAAGGTCAAATTCATTTTGCGGGTACGCCACGAAATAAATTTTAACCTGCCTAGGTGGGATTTGAATCCACGACCTAATGTACCAAGCATGCTGAGACCCTGGCCCCAGCTCGCTCAGCCTTAGAATTCCCAGAGACTTGCAGTTTTGTTTGTTAAAATGTATAAATGAAATGTAAAAATGAAAATCATTTCTTTGAACGGTGTCCAAACTTCATTTTGTGAATACTCTTATCATTTCACAGGTTAGATTGAACACGAAAATATGTTATGATATTTTTCTGTTAAAAAAAAAATATATATTTACAAAAATAAACATTTAGTTTTTTCATAATGACAAAAATTCATTTTTGACACAGAAATATAGAATTACCTTTTTTATTTAAAACAGGTTGATTCGCATTAAAGGTTCTTAGACTAAAACAGTACAATTATGATGAGGTTATATTGACTGTTAAGTTCTTATCTTTTTGTTTATCATCTTGTCATCTTGAATGGCAACAATTTAATTTTACAATCTGATTGAAATATGATGTTTCAACTCTTAATAATTCTTTAGAATAATAATTATTTTTAAAATCAACTATTTTTATAAAATATATAATAAACTTTAATTGATGGTTGCTTTAATTTTTAGGATGAAGGATCTTGGTTTACAGATGAGGAGTAAGGAAATATCTATTTTCGACATAAATTCTGCTCTCGGTTCTAAAGAAGGCCTGATGTACCTTTGTTGGCATCATGCGATGGGTTGGGGTTTCCCTAAAGATGCCTTGACTTCACTAGAAACCGTAGAAAAGCTTCTTGATGTTTGTAGAAGAGTTAAAAGTGGGTTGAACTTCATACCTCCGATGATGCCTGGGTAAGCAGTTTTTGCATGTTTTGGATAACATTTTTTTATATCTTTATTGCTTTATTTTAATAAATTTACTTTTAATATAATGTGTTGTAGTATTTTAATTTCCTAGTATTTGAAAATTATATTGTATTTAAAAAGTTGATAAATTGATTTCATGAAATCATCGGTTTATTTCTTGATTGCATAAAACATTTTTTTTTTTTTTTTTTGTCTTTATTATTTGTATGTTGAACATTTAATAAATTATTAGTTTAGTTTAACATGTTGGATCAAAGTATTAAAAAAAAATTTCTGACTGACATAAATCAAAATTATCAATTTTACAATAAATTTGCTCCTAAAAAGCTATTTTATTGTTGTCAAGTTTTAGATAGGTTCTATGCTCTATGTAATTGGTCTATTATATTTTGTCTATTTTAAGATTTCTTCTGAGTTGGGATGGAGAGGAGAACCATGAAATCATCTTTGAGCTTATTTCTTGGATGCATTTTGAATCATTTGAAGGTAACTTTTAAAAGCTTTCTAAATTCCATTTATTAAATTTATTATATTCTAGTTGAAGATTGTTAAATGAGGAGTTGTTTAAAAAAGATTTTTTTTTTTTTAACATAATAACTTTATTCACAACTGTACACAATGGACAACCAGTGAATGTGAAATTACATTGATACAACAGACATGATCAGGCATGAGGGAGTCAGCACCCAGTGGTACAATCTCCAGGCGTGAAACTAAATTATTAGCGATTAGACTAGGAGATCCCTCATCCACTTCCTTTTCAGCCTCCGTTGAGTTATGTCTGGTATCTGTACTGTTGCCATATTATGTATCTGTTTGTTAGTGTGTCCACGTAGTTTCTCATGAAATTGTCGATAAAGTTTATGAATATGGCTCTTAACTGTCGGAATACGTAAGTCTGTATGTAGTATATCGTTTGACACATAAGGAGGGGAGTCTGTTATCAGTCTTAGGAATTTAGATTGAAATGTCTGTATTTTCTGAGTATGTGTTCTTTTGGCCGGTCCATAAATTTGCGATGCATACGTCCAGATGGGTTTAATCAAGTAACTGTAAATGTTAAGTTTTTGTTTTAAAGGTATATCTTCCTTTCGAACCTGTCAACATGTTCAGCTGATACTTTACGCAGCGTTCAGATTTTAGAGGCATATGTCAGGATGGGTCGGGCGAGTGTCTTATAAAGTCTGAGTTTGGTTGTGCAACTGAGCAGTCTACTTCTAAATAGTTTAGATAGACTAAAATAAGATTGATTAGCTGCCATTATTCTGAATTTTATTTCTTTTTCTTCATCTAAGGAGTCGTTGATCATCGATCCTAGGTACTTAAAACTTAAGTAAATTAGGAATCTAATTTTATTAGTTAGTTAAAATATGAATTGTCTTCTATTTTTCTTTTATTTTCGTATGAACATGTTTTTTAATCTCCTCCTCCTGATATCTCGGAATCAGAAAGGAAATAAACTCCTACAATGCATTGACCAGAAATGCCTGGACTATACTTGGAGGGTTGTGGGGCTGACCGTGGCAGATAGCAAAGGATGCTGCAGGAGGCTTGGACCTAGAAATAGCTTGTTCTGGCACTCAGATCGATTGATTTTAGTTTTTATTAATATTTTTAAATTTATTTAAATTATTTAATTTCTTGTAGTAACAAAAAATGGACTTGTCCCACTTTCAAAATAAACTGTTCATTCCTAAATCATGTAGGAAAGCGAACTCCTTGATGGTGCCTAAAAATTATATTTCTGATATAGTAATTAAGGATTGGGGCGTCATCTAGTGGTAACATGATATAACATGGTATAACTGGACTCTTGAACAAAGAGTCCAGCACTAGCAACTGTTGAGGCAATCAATGTTATGAATTGTTGAGGGAATCAATGCAATGTTATGAATTGATGAGGCAATCAATGCAATGTTATGAATTGTTGAGGCAATGAATCCTCTGCTGGTCAGGTTTCCTTGACGGTTATATTTCTTTAAGTACATAATAGTTTAAATTTTGAATCTTTTATTATTGGCTGGAGGTCTATACTTTTTTTTTTCACATTACAAATACAAAATGTAAAATTTTGACACGCTCTAGTTCTTTTGGTGTTGCTGGGATCCAAAATTTGATGACAGTTTCCTTGTCATAAATGAAATGCAGGATATTTTTTGTTGTTTAACACTTGTCACTAGGACCTACCCTTAGAAACTATATTGGTTTGAATGAAAAAAGTCGCACATGAAACCGTTGTTTCCTCTCGAATAATGTTTATTTCGAATAATGATTGATTTTTAAGTTTTTTAACATTTTAATTTATGTAATTTGATCCTTCTACTTCTAAACTTTAAATTGACAAAAGCAGTAGACAAAAGTTTTTATTGTATTTAATTCTTTGATTTTTTTTTAAAACTGGCACAGCATGTTTTTGGTTTTACCTTTGTTACTATTACTTTACCTGAATATACATAATGCATTAAAGAAAAAAAAAACATTGAAAGGTTTGAATTGCCCACAGCTTATTCAAGTATTTTCTGTTACAGAACTCTACAAAAATGTGTTATTCTACATCGTGAACCTTTATGTTACCGGCACAGTGGTAACTAAAGTCAACATACTTTATTCATTAACCAAACTTATTGCGAACAAGGTTAGTTTGGCTTCATTTTAATAATAAACTCATCTCGAAGTTCATTTAATTACTTCGTTCATTGTTCATGTTTCTAATGGATTTTAGTAATCTTATTGCTTACTCATAAACCATAAAAACTAGGTTAGTGGTCACAAATGAAAAATAGCTTGTCCTTTTATATAATAGTATAGATAAAACTTTTATTTTATATTATGAAATTCAAAGAAACTATGAACAATGGCTGAAATTATTAATTCAAACTGTATTATTAGTATGTGTTAATTATATTTTAGAAGTTTCGTTATGACAATAAATATTTTAATTTAGGTAACTGCTCTACCTCGTGAAGTGACAGTATTGCTTATAGCTTTGGTCGCTAAAATGATTAAAATAGGTCTTTGTGGTACAGCTCTTCAGTCTTCAATGTTACTCATGGCTTCTGTGAGGTAAGTTTGTAACTTTGTACATATTGATGATTATGTACTAAATAGTTCACTAAATATTGTTTATTTTTCAGATTTTATAAATATTTATCATTTATTGAAGAGCGATATATGCTTGGAACATGGACTATTGCTCCTCCTTTTGTCGTGTTTGGTGCTCTTTTTTCAGAATGTTTTGTTCTTATTTCAGAAATTTGTTCCCTGGTTGTGAGGTACGATCATTATTCTATTATAACATCCTTTAGTATATATATTCTTTAATATTAATCTTTATTAAGGAGAGTTTATTTTTACATATTTATGTACTCTTTGCCATACTACAAATATATCAGGATTCGAGTTCTTTGAAGAGCTGATAGACGACCATCATATCAAACGCTGTATCTTATAATTACTTCAGATATGAGTGCAATAATGCACTTTAAATAATTTATTTTTAATTACACTTTGATTTGAACATAGGTTCTTCATAAAGGTTCCATTGGTCATTTTAATGCTTTAGCTTCAGTAATGTTCCTATAAAAATCACAAATTCATGCTTGTAGAGAAATATAATTTTTTTTCTATGAACACAAAACATCCCCCTTTAGTTGTTTTGTATGTTAAATGAATCCTATGTTTTAATGGACTGGATCATTCCTATCACTGGAGAAAAAAAGTTTCACTGCTTGGTGAATCAATGACAATAAAAATCTATTCCATTCTTTCCCAAATGTTTTTGCTTACTACTCATCAATTTAATATTGTTTCCGTGTTAAAAGTCATCAATAATGTAACCAAACTTTTTTATGGAAAAATCTTTCTAATAACTCGTAAAATCTCAATTCCGTGACCTCTGTAATTTTCTTTTTATTCATTGTTCTTGAATCCTTGCTTTCCTCACTGAGGCTATGGTTGTGTAGTTCACTATCAGATTTCTGGTCTTCCAGAAACTTAACTAAAAAGACAGTAAAACTTAAATTGAAAGCTAACCAATTTTAAGGATCCCCTCATTTATATTCAACTGTACATTGTCACGTTGAAAAGATTTTTCCTCGACTATTGTTTCCTTTATTTTCTATTTCCACCATTCTCATAGATATACAACTATGATTCAAATCTAAAATTAATTAATCTTTTTTATTTTAGGTATAACACTGTGATGTTAGACCAATTCAGAACATTGGGGATCATTGATAAATTTGAAGAAGAAGAAGAAATAATAAAGACTTATCTAAAAGATTTGTACCTGTTCCTTTGGGAGGGCCAGGTATTTTTTAATTTAACTTACAATTAGTATTGTGTAGAGTTGCATTCTCTCATCCTCGGCAATATTATTGATGTTAAACATTATCTGTTCAGGAAAAGTTTTATTAATTGATTGGCATTTGAAATAATTAGATATTAATTTAAAAAAACAAAACTTTCACCACTCCATTTTCTAATTATTCATTTGACCTATTTCGAACATTGTTTTAAGAGTGAAAATATGGTCTGCTGTCACATAACTTGTGCTTTAAGCATATTTTATTTAAAACTTAATTTATTTTATGTTATTGTTTATGATTTTTTATTATCAGGAAGGTGGCCAGCCTGATCATGATGAAGAATTCTTAATAAAAATAAATTTATTTATTTTCAACTGTTAAAATGTTGATGAATGTGAAAATTGTTTTTTGTAATAAATGTTCAAAACCAAGCATGTGCCTTCATAATTTTACTTTTTTTTTTTTTTTTTTGGTTAATTTTAAAACTAGCGCTACTAAGTAGGTTATAGATGTAGAAATACTTCGCAATAATATAAAAAAATCTCTCTATTAGTATCCCATTAAATTGAAATTAGCCTACAAAACATCTCATTATTCAAGTAGGGTGCAGAGAAAAGGAAATTCTTTCTGGGGCTGAAGAAAAGGAGCAGCAAAAGCTCTGTAAAGGCTAACCCACACTACTTATTGATTGCAGTGCATTTTCCGACTGTTGTTTAGATAGGGAATTTTAAAATATGCTTTATTTAATGCAAAATAAGCTTTTTTCAGAACATTTTTTATGTGCTTTTGAAAAGTTTGCCTTTTACTTGGGTAATGGACTCTTACATTCCTATATTTATCATCTTAATTGCATCAAAACAATTGATTATTTTCAGCTTTTAATTTTTATTTCAGATCTTTCTTTTTAATCTTTTGCTCTTTTTTTCCACTCTCGTGATGGCCCATGCTTCTTTTCTCGTTATAATTGTTATTCACTTAATTTAATTTTGTGTAATCCGATTTTTGATAATATGAATTTTGACAATTAATCATAATCATAATACTTTATAATAAAAGTAATCCATAAATATTTTAATCTCCATTTTGTATTAATCATTTCCCTTAGCTTATCGTAAATGTCAATTTATTGCTTCACTAAACAATTATTAAATAATCAATTTTTACAATATATTGTGCTTAAAGTTGTTAATTTACTTTTTATTTATTTTTTAGGCGAGTAAAACTGAGCTGATGGCCGCAGAAGTGAACGAATCATTGATTGGAAACTTGGCAGCTGAATTCGATTCAGTGCTCACCGTAAGGAACCATTCGGGAATAACTCCTTTAGTGTCATTTTTAGCTTTGCAGTTTGACAGGGATCCAAAAGCTTTAAGCGATGAGGTATTTATTTGTAGAACATTGCTCATAATTTATTATAAACTTTAATTTATCAAGATTATTATTTTAGACTTGTGTCCTTTTCAGTATTATTTACGAAGTTTTATTATTTTGTAATATCTAGAAAATTAAAGTAGATTTTAAATATTACTTTATCCTTAAACTATTTAAATAAATTCAATGAAAAAAATTATTGTCGTTTCTAATATGAGTGAACGTATACAAAAATATTCTAGTGAAAAAATATATATATTCCAATTTTCTTTCATCTTTGTTTTAGGATTTGATGAAGGTGTTAATGGGTTATTGTGAAGGAGTGTTTCTTTTGAAACGGACTGTATCGCCTGCGGAAGGATATTCTCAGATGGAAGATTAGCAAATGTGAAAAGTTGTGTACATTATGTTATTGAAATCATATATTAGAAGTTATTGTTAAGTTTTATTTTTGTTCATGCATCCTCAAGTAATATAGAATGTACATGAATTTATTAATTTTTTTTTTTCATAATTGTTGATATTTAACTATTTTATTATTTAACCTAATATTGTTTTGATTTTGGTTCAATTTATTTAATAAAAAAAAAATTATTTATTAATTTCTATTTTTAGTTCTTTCATTTGGATCCCTATCAATCTGGCCTACTAGAACTACATTAAGGTTGTATCTGTTGTCTTATTAAGTCATTGTCTCAAGTTCCCAGATGTATCCCCACTCAATTAATAAAATTGACCTGTATATTCTGTAAAAATAGTTATCAGAATTAAAAAGACACATGGGAGGAAATCGTAATGTTATCTTAGCTTAAAAGGGAGAAGGTATAACTTGAAGGTGATTTCGTTTAAGCAAACTAAAGCATTTCCTATCCATTTTCCTTAGCAATGAAAACTGAAACCCACTTATCTCAAAAAATGATTTTTTGAGTTGTGCCTCTATTGCAGCCCATGAGCCATATGACATTTATGTTTTATTATTATGGGTTTAAATAGCCTTTCTGTTTTGTTATTAGTCTATGGTTATTACAAGAGCTTTTAAAATAAAATATGGGGTTATTACAGCTTGTAAAAGATATTCCTGATAAGAAAAGTGCCATTGATTTTTTACAGAAGGAAATTTTGCACAAAGTTCATTTGTGCTTTAACGGACACGAAATGGTACTAACACTGGGAAAAGAAGATAGGTGGAGGTGTGGCAAGAGGGAGTGTCGTACATCTAAAAGATTAAGAAGTGATGATATGTGGTTACAAGCCAGTAATGTTAAATTAAAAGTACTAATATATTTCATTTATAGTTGGGTTTAGGAATACACAACATTCAAGTTTTGTAATGGAGAATTCGAATTCAATTCTCATTCAACAATGGACTGGAAAAACATGCTTAGGGAAGTGTACGATGCTTCTTTGTTGAGAAATCCTGTTGTTATCTGTGGTGAAGGCTTAGTAGAAATTGAAAGTGTTTTTTCTAAGCGGGGCGAGTGTATCCTCAAGAGTGGGTATTTGGCGGTATATGCATATAAATTATTCAAATTTTAAAACTGTTTCTTAAAAATTCAGAATTTTGATTAGATGACCTGTTCACTGAAGCTATAGACATAGGTTTCTAGCCTGCTAAAAAACTGGTACTTAGTAGCTGATAAATAAAGCTGTCAAATTTGACATGAACTCATCCATTCTTCTGAATGATTATTTAATCTGAGGAAAGGAGGTTCTCTAGAGAAGCACGATAATAATTCACTTCTATCCAAGCTTTAACAAAAACATTCGTAAAATGGGGGTCCCGAGCCTGTGCGATGTCAGGTACTCGTTAAAGATCCCTATCCTAATTATACCTGGATAGGCAAAATTTAGGATTTCCACCGTAGCTTTGTCCAATTAGCCATAGCAGCATAAAGTGACGTTAAACAAACAAAACAAAAACATTAACATACCCATAAGTGTTAAGGATCAATGCGAACTTGCAATTTATAAGTTGGTGTTAAATGATTTTTATTTGGACGGAAAGCCAGATTGGCTAAGAGTATTGAGTTGAGCAGTTAGTCGCTTAAGAAGAGGTACATTGAACTTTATTTAATGGCAGAGTTACGAAATGGATCAGTAGTAAATGTTTTAAACATTGGACATAATTTCATTGGAAACTCAAAATAATTTTTAGTTTATTCAATTGATTGTACAACAGAATTGAAAGATGAAAGATAAGCATTAGGAGTGGTGATGATTTGACTGTTGGTGTAACGATTTGTTGATTTGAGAGGGATGAATCAGAATTGTTAATCAAAGAAATGTCTAAGTTGTTGACATGACTTTATTTAGATACCAATGCCTTGTTTCAGTAACTTGTAATCTTAAACTAGAATGTTGATGGTCCATCATCAGGGCAGAAAAATTAAAAAGTGGGTTTGTAGAAGTATAGCCTGAGGGAAGACCTTAATAACGTTGTATATGTATGTATAATCAATCACATTGGGTTATTATATTATAAGAACAACATAAACAGGAGGTTCCATGTTAGAATGAACTAACATAGCTAGTATTTTTGCAGTGAAACAAACTGCTATTGATGATAATGCTATCAGGAAGTGTTGACCTCGGTTGGATAAAATGAAGGTTTTCCTTGCCTTCCTTACCGAATGATTTTCTTATGGAATCAGGAATTTCAGCTTTTGATTATATTTACTAAGACTGTAATGACCTCAGTGAATTATGTTCCTATAATTGTAATAATCTTGAAATTATTTGAAGTTTTATAACTTTGACTTTATTTTTTTTCTGTCCGTATTCCTCATAATATTATTAATGTAATTAACCTGCTTATAACGTTGAACTCCTTACACCTTATACGTTATGTTTTTCCTCCAACTCTTGGAACACCAGGATCTAATCTATTAACCTTTGCAATCCCTGATAGAACCTCATTTGTTTTTTATATATCACCTTGTTATTTATTCTTCTTTTGGAATTTCTATCCATAGCGTTGATTGATCATTGAGATAAATTTAAGTATACAGTAACTTTTGGATTCTTATTTTAGTCAGTAAAGCTGAAGCATTAATTGTAATTCCTTTAAATGCTTTATTTACCAGAAAACAGATCAAATTACAATTAGCTATATATTATACCTATATAGTCATATTTTGATAATTTAAAGTTTTTTTTTCATTTTCCTGAAAAATTGAAAAACTGAATCAATTTCAGTCCCCTTGATAATTTGAAGTTGAAGCAATGGCATCTTGCTCACCCAAATTTTATAATTTAAAGTTCTCACTTCTGTGATCGGTCATTTTTTTTTTCTCATCCTGATTTGAGTGATATTTAAAAAATTTACTTTGCCGTACTTAGGTTGGGGACTTGTGCTCAACAGTGGTAAGTTTACCTTATGAGATGTCAGTCATGTTGAAGGTGACATCAATATTCTCGGTTCTTTAACCGATGCAGAACAAGGATGATAATGAAATAACAGTACCCAATTACTGTCAATTTGAATAATGTGCTAATTCCTCACAATGTACAGTAGCCTAGAACCTAGCTCTACCACCCTACCGAATGGATTGGATAATATTAAGAACACTTCGGCACCAGTATTCTTTTTAAAATTAACTAATAATAAATTCTATATTTAACAATATACATGTACATGAGGAGTTATCTTTCAAAACTGAACATGTCCACTACTATACTTTTTTTAGGATTTAAGTAATATAGTTGTTCTGGATTTAACAGCAGGGGGAAAGGACGGGTGAAGGGATTTTGATGTTTTTTAAACATTTTCCGATGTGGACATGTTCTATTTTGAAAGATAACTCCTCACATATCTGTTACTGATTTGTAAATAATAAATAATTTATTATATTTCTCATATCACATCATATCCTCAACCTTTCTAGCTTACCCTTTACCATTTCTGGTATTTATTAAAAAAACCTCTTGATACCCTTTTTTTAAAATCAGTTATTAAAAATGTTATCATAAAACTAGGTCCTGATACTATTTCATAATTTTTATGTAATAAACACTTTTAATATTCTTTTGTTAATTTTTTCTATTTTAAGCCCTGAAGAAAACGTGAGCACTTCACATAAAGATTATTATACCTTGAGGCATAGTTTATTAAACCTGACCATCTTCTTCAACCATACTATTTTAATTTGATTATTTATAGTACTTTTAAATATTAGAATCTCATTTGTTGGCACCAAAATGAAAATGATAACTTTACTTAGAAAAGTTAAACTCATCCTCTGAAAGAAGTTGTAGCCAGTGTTTGATAGCACCTAGTTTGTTTATTATCTATTTTGTGGCTCTGAGATAAATAAATGGTGAGGCTGCGACCCTGGCTAGGTGTCGGCAAGGCAAGGCCTAAGTACTTACTACTTACCAGATCTACTACTACCAGGTCTTACTTGTTCAGCTAGTTCTTCCCTCCCCTTCACCTTTGATCTAAGCTCCCTCGCTCAAATGCTTAGAAATAAAACCACAACAAATCAAAAGTACCTACCTATATGTCCACAGATCACTTTTTAATTTAGAATTAAGTGACAAGCAATGCTAATTTATGAACAAAGATACAGGTTGCCACAGTATTCACTTCAACCAAAATATTGTTTTAGTGATAAATACAATCAAGTAGGAGGGGGGGGGAGAAAGAAATAAAAACAGTTTAAATTAATCCTTTTTAATAACATTTATAAAACAAAAATTCTTATAAAACATCCATTATCAATTAAAGTTTTTATCATATATTTTTAAAACACAGCCTTCTTATATTTAATCATAAAATACAGCAATTAATTTACATATTTTTGTTAAAGAATTCTATAAATCAAATATTGGATTATTTACAAAATCGTTACTTTTTATGGCATTTTTTTTCAACTATATACAATGCAAAATATTTACATGGAATATAAAACATTTGATGTAAATCTTAAAATTTAAAAAAACCAGCTTGGAAACATGTTCATAAAAATACATCCATTTTCTCAGTTTCTGTCAGTATGGGATCTGTTAATTTCTTTTTAACATTTCTAGCGTAACTGCCAAAATAACCTCCTAAAGGTAATGACTTGCGTTGGAATTCAAAAGGAGTAAATCTCGAAATGAACGTACAATATTCTATCATGTTCTCACAAACTCCAAACTTAAGGAGAATATTTTTCAACGGCAGGAGTGCAAAATCTATATCGCTTGCATCTTCCAAGTTCCTCACAGCACTCACCGCAGAACAAAGAACAGAAATAATCCGTTCTGTATTTATGACATGATCAAGGGCATCTGTCAATAATTTGTCATTCAGAAATTTAATGAGGTTTGGTGAGACCCATTTTTCTTTCTGTGTCGCAACAGTTGTTGCATGACTTTTTCGTAAATTTGAACTCTTCAAGTTTTTACTACCTTTAGAAAGTTTGATATTTCTGCCTGATCTTTTGTACTCTGCCATTTTGATCAAGTTATTAAATAGAGAACACTCTTGAAATGATTCATTTTGATCTTCTATTTCATTTTCACTCAAAATGATTTCAGGGACCTCAGTGCTATAATTAAGAGAAAGATCAGTTCTGTCTATCCTGCTTTTTGAGTCGTTGACTGAACCAGGAAGGTCGCTGATTTTAACTGAGTTCGGATCAATAATGCTCAAATCACTGTTATCAGCCTCACGCATAGTCCCTTCGGAACTATAATCAGTGGAATCTTCGATGAGTGAAATTGCACCTCGGAACCCGACAGATTTCCTACTTCTAGAAGCATAGTAATTAAAACTATTCCCACTATCAGAACTGGAAGAAAGGCTCTTGAACGCGACCCTTTTGATAGATTTCCTGGTAGTACAATAACTGCTATTATCTTCAAAAGTGGATAAGAAGTTGGAATGGTAAGACCTACTTTCGTTAATAGACTCAATTTTTGGCAATTTTTTTATTCCAGAGTTTTGTGAGTCAATTTTCCTTTTGTTCCTGTGGCTAAGTTTTTCACTGCAAGGGCCAGAAGTAGTTGAAAATTCCACGGATTTCTTTTTAGAAGCAGTGGCATTAGTTATTTCTGTAGATGATCCGAAAATGGATTTGGATACCTGAATCATTTTATCATTGAGTTGAATGTCATCATGTTTCTCTTCACAATCATTGCTACCTTTTAATTCATCTCGATTTTTCTTATTGAATGTCCTAGTGATGGGAGTACTGTGGTACATCTTCTTACGGGTAACAGGTTTAGGATTTGGTATAATGCTAATATCATGAATAAAATCTTCAGTTCCATTCCCTGAAGGGGAACATTTCTTTTCTTTTCTTTCAGAATTAAAAGTGGAATTATTTGGTGTAATCAGAGATTTCTGAATATTGGGATTCCTAGGATTTTTAAACTCAGCATTAATATTTTTAGCTCTAACAGAAGTACTTTTAATTTCAGTTGATTTACTACTTTCAAACTTATTTTTAATTGACTTATGTTCAGAAACATTCATTCGATTGATCGAATTTGGAGAACCTGAATCAATAGGATTATTGACAGATTGGTTTTTAAGATAGGAACGTGTTCTTAATACTTTTGGAGGCTCTTCTTCAATTTCTATTTTTTGAGACTCTTTCTCTTCTAAAGAAGCAGGTACATTTTCTTCAGATTCCATAACATTCTTTCTATCAGAAGACACTGAGTCTAAAGAAACAACAGGTCGTCTAGATCTTTTAAAACTTTTTTCGGCTGTTGCATTGTTTGAGAAATGTGAATCAAGGGGATTATTAACAGATTGGTTTTTAAGATAGGAACGTTTTCTTAATACTTTTGGAGGCTCCTCTTCAATTTCCAATTTTTGAGACCCATTTGATGAAGGAGGAATATTTTCTTGAGATCCGATAACATTTTTACTTTCAGAAACATCGACAACACGACTATTTCTTGTAATCCTTTTTTCAACAATCGAATTATTTAATGACACATTGACTGATTTCTTCTTAAGATTTGAACCCTTTTTAATTACCCTAACAGATTCTTCTTTATTTTCTATGTTTTGAGATCGTTTTAAAGAAGAAGAAACATTTTCTTCTTTTTCAGTCACATCATGGTTCAAATGATGTTCTACTTCAGTATTAATATTTTCAACACTAACAGAAATACTCTCTTTATTATTTGTAATAGATATCTCTTTATTTTCCAAACTTTGAGATAGTTTCAAAGCAGCAGATCTTTCTTCTTTTTCTGTCACATCATGGTTCAAAGGATTGTTTACTACCTCAGTATTAATATTTTCAACTCTCACAGAAGTATTTGCACAATCACCATTTGTTATTAGAGACGAGCCTTGACAATTTTCAATTTTATTATTAGTTGTAGTATTTTCAGAAATGTTTAAATCAGTTGAACTGTTTGAAGAACTTGATTTGGAACACTTTGACAAAACGTTATAATTTTGTTCCAGATCACTGCTTTTAGAGATATTGGAATAAGTTGGCGTAAGCAAGGATTTCTGAACATTGTGGTTCATATGGTAGTTTACTTCAGGGTTAAGATTTTCTCTAAGAGAAGTACTTGTGATATAATTTGTTATTGGAGATGAGATATCACAACTTCCAATTTTACTTTTATTCGTAATATGCTCAGAAATATTTTCCTCAATCGAATGGTTTAAAGAATCTGGTTTGGAAAACTTTGATAGAACGGAATCATTCTGTTTTAGATAATCACTTCCAGTATTAAGATTTTCAACTCTAGGAGAAGTACATGCAGTATCATTAGTTATTGGATATGAGCCATGACAATTTTCAATCGTATTTGTTAAAGAAGCTATTACATTCTCTTCTTTTTCCGTCACATCATGGTTCAAAGGATTTTCTACCCCAGTATTAATATTTTCAACACTAACAGAAATACTCTCAGAATCATTTGTAACAGATTTCTCTTTATTTTCCAAACTTTGAGATAGTTTCAAAGAAGCAGATACGCTTTCTTCTTTTTCCGTCACATCATGGTTCAAAGGATTTTCTACCTCAGTATTAATATTTTCAACACTAACAGAAATACTCTCAGAATCATTTGTAACAGATTTCTCTTTATTTTCCATACTTTGAGATAGTTTCAAAGAAGCAGATACACTTTCTTCTTTTTCCGTCACATCATGGTTCAAAGGATTTTCTACCTCAGTATTAATATTTTCAACACTAACAGAAATACTCTCAGAATCATTTGTAACAGATTTCTCTTTATTTTCCATACTTTGAGATAGTTTCAAAGAAGCAGATACACTTTCTTCTTTTTTCGTCACATCATGGTTCAAAGGATTTTCTACCTCAGCATTAATATTTTCAACTCTCACAGAAGTACTTGCAGTATTATTTGTTATTAGAGAGGACTCTTGACAACTTTCAATGTTATTATTTGTTGTAGTATTTTCAGAAATGTTTCCATCAGTTGGATGGTTTGAAGAACCTGATTTTGAAAACTTTGACAAAACGTTATAATTTTGTTCCAGATGAATGCTTCTGCTTCCAGAATTGATATTGGATTCAGTTGTTGGAGGGATGGATTTCTGTACATTTTTCTTCTCAGGAGTCTTTACCTCAGAAATAATATTTTCAGCTCTAAGAGAAGTACTTGTGATATCTGTAATTAAAGATGAGCCTTCACCATTTACAATTTCCTTTTTAGTCATATGTTCAGAAATGTTTTCACCAATTGAATGGTATAAAGAATCTGGTTGAGAAGACTTTGATAGAACTGGATCATCCGGTTTCAGATCACTACTTCGGGAATCAAAAGATTGAACCCTATGAGATACTCGAGAGGCACTCGTCGTATCTTCCATTACTAGATCTGAGCTATGGCAACTTTTTATTTCATTTTTGTCTTTTTTATCTTCAGAAAACCTTTCAACTGATTTGTTTATTGAAGCTGATTTGGAAGATTTTGACAGAAATTCTTCACTCTGTTCTTGAGCACTGCTTTCAGAAATAATATTTTCAAGTCTAATAGAATTAGGTATTGATTCATTAGTTATTAAAGCAGAGCCATCACAATTTTCAATGTTACTTTTAGATGAAACATGTTCAGAAATGTTTTCATTAACTGAGTCATTTAAAGTGCATGAATCGAAGGGGATATTAACAGATTTCTTCTTAAGATACGAATGTTTATTAAATATTTTAGCTGTTTCTTCTTCATGTTCCATTCTTTGAGTCCCTTCTAAAGAAGCGGATACATTTTCTTCAAATTCCATAACATTTCTACTTTTAGAAGGCAATGAATTGGAAGAATCATTGACCGATTTACCAATTTGTTTAAGGCTTTGTTCATCTATTGTGTTGTTAACAGAACCTGAATCAAAGGAAAAATTAACAGATTTCTTTTTAAGATATGAACGCTTGTTAAAAATATTAGTGGGTTCATATTCTGTTTCCCTTTTTTTAGATTCTTCAAAAGAAATAGATACATTTTTATCTGGTTCAACCACATTTACACTTTTAGAATAAAATGGACTAACAGAATCATTCATAACTTGTCTATTTTTATCAATATCTTTTTCAGCAACTTGTAATGAATTTGAATCAAAAGGAATGTTAATAGATTTCTTTTTAAGATACGAACGCTTATTAAATACTTTAGCAAGTTCTTTTTCAATTTCCATGTTTTGAGAAATTGAAAATGTGCCTCCTAAAGAATCAGATGCATTTTCTTCAGATTCTAAAGCATTTATATTTTTAGAAGACATAGGATTTAAAGAATCATTGACAACTGGACGATTGTTTTCTAGATCTGATTCAGCAACTGACTCATTTAATGAAACTGAATCAAACGGAATATTGACTGATTTCTTTTTCAGATAGAAACCCTTTTTAAATACCTTATGAGGTTCGTCTTCATTATTTATGTTTTGAAATTCTTCTAAAGAAACAGACACACTTTCTTCTATTTCTGACACATTGTGGTTTGTAGAGTTGTTTACCCCAGCATTAATATTTTCAGCTATAACAGAAGAGGCCATAGTATCATTTGTTATTAGAGATGAGTCATGAGAACTTTCAATTTTATTTGAACTTGAAATATGCGAAGGAATACATTTTTCATTAGTTGAATGGTTTGAATATCCTGAATCAAAAGCAATATTAACAGATTTCTTCTTAAGATACAAATGTTTATTAAATATTTTAGCTGATTCTTCTTCATGTTCCATTCTTTGAGTCCCTTCTAAAGAAGCGGATACATTTTCTTCAAATTCCATAACATTTCTACTTTTAGAAGGCAATGAGTTCGAAGAATCATTGACCGATTTACCAATTTGTTTAAGGCTTTGTTCATCTATTGTGTTGTTAACAGAACCTGAATCAAAGGAAAAATTAACAGATTTCTTTTTAAGATATGAACGCTTGTTAAAAATATTAGTAGGTTCATATTCTGTTTCCCTTTTTTTTAGATTCTTCAAAAGAAATAGATACATTTTTATCTGGTTCAACCACATTTACACTTTTAGAATAAAATGGACTAACAGAATCATTCATAACTTGTCTATTTTTATCAATATCTTTTTCAGCAACTTGCAATGAATCTGAATCTGAATCAAAAGGAATGTTAATAGATTTCTTTTTAAGATACGAACGCTTATTAAATACTTTAGCAAGTTCTTTTTCAATTTCCATGTTTTGAGAAATTGAAAATGTGCCTCCTAAAGTATCAGATGCATTTTCTTCAGATTCTAAAGCATTTATATTTTTAGAAGACACAGGATTTAAAGAATCATTGACAACTGGACGATTGTTTTCTAGATCTGATTCAGCAACTGACTCATTTAATGAAACTGAATCAAACGGAATATTGACTGATTTCTTTTTCAGATAGAAACCCTTTTTAAATACCTTAGCAGGTTCGTCTTCATTATTTATGTTTTGAAATTCTTCTAAAGAAACAGACACACTTTCTTCTTTTCTGACACATTGTGGTTTGTAAAGTTGTTTACCTCAGCATTAATATTTTCAGCTATAACAGAAGTGGTCATAGTATCATTTGTTATTAGAGATGAGTCATGAGAACTTTCAATTTTATTTGTACTTGAAATATGCGGAGGAATACTTTTTTCATTAGTTGAATGGTTTGAATATCCTGAATCAAAAGCAATATTAACAGATTTCTTTTTAAGATACAACGTTTATTAAATACTTTAGCTGATTCTCTTCATGTTCCATTCTTTGAGTCCCTTCTAAGAAGCGGATACATTTTCTTCAAATTCCATAACATTTCTACTTTTAGAAGGCAATGAGTTCGAAGAATCATTGACCGATTTACCAATTTGTTTAAGGCTTTGTTCATCTATTGTGTTGTTAACAGAACCTGAATCAAAGGAAAAATTAACAGATTTCTTTTTAAGATATGAACGCTTGTTAAAAATATTAGTAGGTTCATATTCTGTTTCCTTTTTTTTAGATTCTTCAAAAGAAATAGATACATTTTTATCTGGTTCAACCACATTTACACTTTTAGAATAAAATGGACTAACAGAATCATTCATAACTTGTCTATTTTTATCAATATCTTTTTCAGCAACTTGCAATGAATCTGAATCTGAATCAAAAGGAATATTAATAGATTTCTTTTTAAGATACGAACGCTTATTAAATACTTTAGCAAGTTCTTTTTCAATTTCCATGTTTTGAGAAATTGAAAATGTGCCTCCTAAAGTATCAGATGCATTTTCTTCAGATTCTAAAGCATTTATATTTTTAGAAGACACAGGATTTAAAGAATCATTGACAACTGGACGATTGTTTTCTAGATCTGATTCAGCAACTGACTCATTTAATGAAACTGAATCAAACGGAATATTGACTGATTTCTTTTTCAGATAGAAACCCTTTTTAAATACCTTAGCAGGTTCGTCTTCATTATTTATGTTTTGAAATTCTTCTAAAGAAACAGACACACTTTCTTCTTTTTCTGACACATTGTGGTTTGTAAAGTTGTTTACCTCAGCATTAATATTTTCAGCTATAACAGAAGTGGTCATAGTATCATTTGTTATTAGAGATGAGTCATGAGAACTTTCAATTTCATTTGTACTTGAAATATGCGGAGGAATACTTTTTTCATTAGTTGAATGGTTTGAATATCCTGAATCAAAAGCAATATTAACAGATTTCTTTTTAAGATGAGAACGTCTATTAAATACTTTAGCAATTTCATCTTCAATTTTCATATTTTCAGACCCTTCCAGAGACTCAGAAGCACTTTCTTCAGATCCCAGAGCATTAATATTTTTAACAGATACAGGATTTAGAGAATTAACTATTAGACTGTTTTTCTCAGCAACTGAATTGTTTAATGGCACTGAATCAAAGGAAATGTTAACGGATTTCTTTAATACCTCAGCAGGTTCCTCTTCAATTTTTATTTTCTGCGATTCTTCAAAAGAAATAGATAACCTGTCTTTTTTTTCTGTCCCATCCTGGCTCATGGGACCACGACTATTTCTTGTAATCCTTTTTTCAACAATCAAATTATTTAATGACACATTGACAGATTTCTTCTTATGATTTGAATTCTTTTTAATTACCCTAACAGATTCTTCTTTCTTTTCCATGTTTTGAGATCGTTTCAAAGAAGAAATGTTTTCTTCTTGTTCCGTCACATCATGGTTCAAAGGATTTCCTACTTCAGTATTAATATTTTCAACACTAACAGAAATACTCTCAGTATCACTTTTAACAGATATCTCTTTCTTTTCCATACTTTGAGATAGTTTTAAAGAAGCAGATACACTTTCTTCTTTATCTGTCACATCAATGAAAGGATCGTTTACCTCAGTATTAATATTTTCAACTCTCACAGAAGTATTTGCACTATTATCATTTGTTATTGAAGACAAGCCTTGACAACTTTCAATTTTATTATTAGTTGTATTATTTTCAGAAATTTTTGCATCAGTTGAATGGTTTGAAGAACCTGATTTGGAAGATTTTGACAAAACTTCATCATTCTGTTCCAGATCACTGCTTCCACTGATATTGGAATCAGGTGGCATAAGCAAGGATTTCTGAACATAGTGGTTCATATGGTTGTTTACCTCAGGGTTAAGATTTTCACTTCTAAGAGGAGTACTAGTGGTATCATCTGTTATCAGAGATGAGATATCACAACTTCCAATTTTACTTTTAGTCATGATATGTACAGAAATGTTTTCCTCAATCGAATGGTTTAAAGAATCTGGTTTGGAAGACTTTGAGAAAACTGGATCATTAAGTTCTAGTTTGCTACTTGCAGAATCAATATTGGAATCAGTCGGCGTAAGCAGGGATTTCTCACAATTAAGGTTTACAGGATTGTTAGACTCAGCATTAATATTTTCAATTTCTTCAAAAGTACTTTCATCAATTGAATTTATAGAACCTGAAGCAAAAGAAAAATTAACGGATTTCTTTTTAAGATACGACTTTTTATTAAATTCTTTATCGGGTTCCTCTTCAATTTCCAATTTTTGAGGCCCTTCAAAAGAAGCAGATAAGTTTTCATCATATTCCATTACATTTCTACTTTTAGAAGGCAATGGATTCACAGATACACTTACAACTTGTCTGTTTCTTTTTAGAGATTTTTCAGCTATTGAATTGTTCAAAGAACCTGAATCAAAGGAAATGTTAACAGATTTCTTCTTGATATAGGAACGCTTATTTTTTAAAGTTTTACCAGATTCCTCTTCATTTTCCATATTTTGAGATCCTTCGAAAGAAGCAGATATATTTTCTTCTGATTCTGTAACATTTCTACTTTTTGGAGACAATGGTTCCAAAGAAACATTAACAGCTCGTCTAGATCTTCTAAGACTTTTTTCAGCAATTGAATTGTTCAAAGAACCTGAATCAAAGGAAATGTTAACAGATTTCTTCTTAAGATACAAACGTTTATTAAATGGTTTACAAAATTTTCCTTCAGTTTCTCCTTTTTGTTTTTCTGAATTTTCTTCAAAAGAAGCTGATACATTTTCATCTGATTCGGTAACATTTGTATTGTTATCCAAAGATGAAATATTTTCTGATAATTGTGATGCAGATAGAGAAATTTCACTCTTCTTTTTCTTTTTCTTTTTTTGATTTAAGCTACCCCTAGGAAAAAGTGCAGCTAAATCTGTAGACTGAACTCGTTCCAGAAAACTAACACTGCCAATTACTTGGCTTGGAGAAACATCAGTGTTATTTGAGAGAATAGTTTCATTTTCAATACTCAACACTGATGATCGATGATTTAGACCTAAAAAAAAATAAAATAAAATGTTTTTTATATTAATTTATTAAAACCCATTCTATAAAAAGGATTATATTGAATTGAATTCTTAACCTCTATACAGAATTTTTTTTTTACAAATCTATTTTATTTTTCACTACTTGCCAGAATTCTTTAAAAAAAACCTTCATACTAATTTTTTATTTTTAAAATCATAAATATAATTCTTATACTTGAGATATATCATTGCATTTATAATACTTTTCTCAATTCTCAATTCTTTGGTTTTTAATGAATTTATGTTATCAAAATAATGAAACAAGAGGTTTTAAAACTTCTATTTAACTGCTCAAGAGAAAAAATAATGATGCGAGTTTTTAGGAACATCAACAACCATTTAATGCATATTTGTTAAGTTCTGTCCTCGTCATAATGTTTTGGCAAAAGTAATTTATAGAATACATAACATTACATAGGAGTAGATATAGTTAAAATGAACAAATGTGAAAAAAGCACACATCATTTCCTGTATATAAAATTTAAGAAATATACAACATGATTTTATTTATAGAAGTAAACAAGCTCAAGATTACATTTAGAGTACTACTAAGAGAATAAAATCAGTCTTTTCCCAGTAATTGAGGGTTTTATTAATAAATAAATAAAGACCTTAGCGAACCCGAAGGTTGGATGCCGACACTACCAACTGTTGACCACAAACCTCTCTCTAACCCACTCCCCCAAAACCCAAATCTCCCCAGGTTGGCCTTGACGCAATCCTCCCATCTACATCTTGGTCTACCCCTCGGTCATTTATCCAACGGCTCAAAACTGGACACTTTTTTTTGGAATTCGATAATTACTAAACCCAACGACTTTACTTGCCCATTTTAATCGTTGTGTTGCTATTACCTAAACTATATTTACCGGATATAACTTGCACAGTTCTGTATTGTGAGGCCTTCTCAATTCTCTGGTTTCTTCATCCTTTTATGGGCCAAATATTCTACGCAGTACTTTATTTTCGAAAACTTTAAGGCGCTGCTCCTCCCTTAACATTAGCGGGTTTTATTACATTCCTTAAATTCTTTTTATTTCTGTTTTTCATTAGCACTAAGTTAACGTACACATAATATTAAAAGATAACCAACAATCTTAATGATTTGAGTAAAACCAAAAACCATAATGTTAAATGAAAAATTATAAAATTACAATTCAAAAATATAACAAAAATGATACCTATTGATGAAACATGACTGTTATACAGGTCAGTGCAATCGGCTAGAACTGCCAAGGAAGAATTTCGGGACATGATGCCTCAATCCATCAGCTTCACTTATCTCTCTAAAAAAATTTTTTTTTTTACTAATTTTACAGAAAAATTACTGTACATGTTTGATTAATATATAATTTTATGGATGTTTAACTAAACATAAAATATATTTTAAGAATTGAATAATAATAGTTGAGATGCAGTAGATTTATATTATTAAACTAAAATAAGCCAACAGTCTCGGCAAAAGAGATTTACCAAGGAGCTGGGTTAGAGATAAGAAGTCAGTCAAATTTTAATGATAGCATTTATCTCATTATATAATATTCTCAACTTTATACCTAAAGATGATTGAGTAGCATAGGTTTTTATGACAGGTGATTCATGACTACCCTAGGAAGCAGCAATTATCTTAATAAATTCACTTAGATATTAGTTTACTTCCATAAGAGTATTAAACAGTATACTTATACAAAAGTATGAAGAAAGGTAGAATAAACTATTATACAGGACACAAATTCAGTTCATTTCAAATGTTTGAAGTAAATCTGTTATATATTTTTTGTATCAGAATAACAGAATATGTATCTATATCCAATACACTGATCTAAGGGTAGAAAACAACTTAGGAAAATAGTCACCATAATAAAATGTGTTGTTATTCTTATTTGTTATTTCTTTGACAGATACCTTTTAATGAATTTACAATATATATAATTATCCAGCCACCAAATACACCACTTTAATAATAATTATAAAATAATTAAGGGTAACCAACAATAATAAAACTCCTGAATAAAGAAAATATTAGATATACTACAATGTCAAGCCAAGCTAACTTGAATATATTTCAAAATATAAATAAGATATAAAATACAAAACTTACAATTACGTCAGAATAGTTCAATAACTTCAAAGCACTTAAAAATCCTAAGGTTAGTCACGTTTAAGTAAAACCGAAAACCTGAGACAACTATCAACATAAACACATAACTTTCAACCGTTTAACAATGAGTGAACAGAAGATGGCGGGAACACAACCGTTACAGTTATTTACTTGTAACTACTTCGTTAAATGAAAGTAATGACGCTTTTAACACTACCATATTTGAAATAGAATTTTAATAAAACTAATTACGACAAGTTTCTTAGGTTTTAGAAAAAAATATTCCAACTCAACTCGTAACAGGAATTTCAAATTTCAATGTGGGTAGCGCCATGACATATACTGCTCCAGTTTTTTCAAACTTTGGATGTAATCAGGTTTGGCGGTTATTTTAAAATAACCGACTAGTTGTAAACAGTTTGTTAGCCAAAATGTTTTGTTTTAAGTCAAGACGATAAATGGATAATTAAAATATTGTTTATATATATATATATATGTAATGTCATTGTTGGATATTATGTAATTTATACTATTTGGATGAATTCTCGTTTATAATTGCCCCAGTTTGGTTCAATTAAAGAATAATTGGAATGAGGCCGCCATTAAAATATTTAACAAAGAAAAAACAATGAATAATGATGTTTTCTGTTAGAATAATTGATAAACCATTTTTATAACACATAAATCAAGTTTATATTGTATTTAAGGCTTTTGTGTATCTACTTACACATGGGTTTAAATAACTATTCTAAAGTACAATACCCATAATCAACGCTTATATATATCACTAGTTCAAAACAATTATTAAATAAATTTTAGCTTCTACCATAGCTTAGGTGTGTTACATAATTTAAAAATTGGTCAATAAAGTTCTGCCATTTTTAGAAATAAGTAAAATGTAACAAATAACGAAATGAAGTTAAGTATAATTCAAGCTGTCTGCATACATTAATAATGTGTTAGCTTAGAATTTGTGGAGAAATTTAATGAATTATTTAATATTTCAATATGAATTGCTAAAACAATATAGTGAAATTAATAATTAATAATGATTAGCTAGATAAACAGCAACTTTATAGGCCGAACTGGATGAAAACGTTCAATAACTTATTCTAAAGAATAATGAGTTCCAGTGATAAATAATAATATTCCTGCTTCTAAGACCAGCCAATGTTTACATGCAAGAATCACATCACACTAAATAAATAATAAATTATGAAATAATTATTAGTTGTTGATAAATATTTTTTTTAATCAAAATAAAATAAATATATATTAATAAATAAATAATAGATCAAAAAATAATAATATCGATTTTTTACCCCTCTCGAGGAGGTTAAAATTTTGAAGTTGAGATTTCATCAACAATTTCTAACGGCCATAACAACTGCTGCGTTCAAAATATAGATGACCTTAAAATATGGTTTTAATCGGAAAATTTTTAAACTAAAAACTGATATTATTTTCAGATCCCTCATCCCAAAAAACATGTAGAAACAAAATTTTGTCGAAATCAAAAATAATTTTTTTTTACCTTTAAAATTTTGTAGGATAAGGCAAGATGCTGTCAATTTCTGAAAAAATGTAAATAATTTGCGATATCTCACACATTTCTCCACCGATTAAAACCATATTTTAAGGTCATCTAAAAGCCGTAAAACTGCATAGTTTAGACCAAATCCGGAGGTCGCACGATTTCCCATTATTGAGATATCTCAAGTTATAGCTGACCTCGGATTTTTTCATTCACATCAGTTTTTGTCCACTAAAATCTGGAATAATCCCAATGTTATATGCATGGATAAAAAGCAGAATGTATGCTGATTCTATTGATGCTATTAATATTGTAATCGGTTGAACGCAGCAGTTGTTATGGCCGTTAGAAATTGTTGATGAAATCTCAACTTCAAAATTTTAACCTCCTCGAGAGGGGTAAAAAATCGATATTTTTTGATTTTGGTAAAATTTCAGATATAAGGGTTTTATGGTGCGTTGAATCGAGATTTGAGGTCAGTTGTTCATGAAAAAAAAATTCCACTGATTTACAGCGGATTTCCTTGGAATTTTTCCATTTTTATAGAGTTTTTGAGCACCCTAAAGCCGGGTGGTGTCTTGAGCATTACGGATGTATTTTTATAATCTCAACTTCAAAATTTTAACCTCCTCGAGAGGGGTAAAAAATCGATATTTTTTTTATTTTTTTTTCAGGTAAAATTTCAGATATAAGGGTTTTATGGTGCGTTGAATCATAGAGTTTTTGAGCACCCTAAAGCCGGGTGGTGTCTTGAGCATTACGGATGTATTTTTATATCTAATAGCATACATAACTGCAATTAAACGTGAAAGAATCATTTCTCTATCTTGACAGAGAGCTGAGAAAAAAGTAAAACGTTATTTTCATATTTTATTTTTTTTTCTCTGCTCCTAATGCCAATTGGCGGCTATAACTTTAGTTTTGCACTATTATAGGTCTCTACTACCCACACAGAAATCGGCATTCAAATCTGTGAGTTACAACTGCAAACGTCCCCTTGTTAGATTATATATATACATATGTATTTATATATTTTTTTTAAATGCAAGACAAGAAATGAAACATATTGATTTTTAAAAAATAATATTAATAATTCATGTTGCAAAGTGCTGATATTTTGACATTATCAATGTTATATATATTATTATCTGATGTTATCTTTAAGAACTGATGATGAGTGTTTAACTTTCAAATAAAAAAATTCAATGGAAGTGGCAAATAATTCATCAATAATCCTAATTGCTAGAACAAGTCCACAGGCTAAGATACTTATAGAATAATTACATAGTTGACTAAAGTAAAAATTATCATGAGGACAATATTTCAATTATTGTTTGGAATGAACCTGTATCTTATTAACTGTTTAATCATTTGGCTAATAAGGCTAGACTACAGGTGACAGTTCACTAATTTGGTTCACTTTTATCATTTTTCAATATTAATGTGAAACTAAATTAAAGAATATTTGTCATGTGTCGATAGGTTTATGTGAATAGCCCCAGGAGTTAAATCTATAAAAGAAGTTTGACAAAAAATAATAATTGGTTTATGACTTGCAAAATTTCTGCAATGTTGGACAATGAAATAAAAATGAAGGATAAAGGTGTTAAATTAGAACATTCTTTCTCATGAACTCATTATTTTCAGGAGGAAAGAATAAGAAGACTACAAGATATCTCATATTTAAGATTTTTCTGCTTATAGATTTGCCATAAACATAAATGAGGCATACCGTTTATCTTCTAATATATTATAAAACCAAACATTCTTTTTCTGATTGTTTTCTTCAGTTTTGTATTCTTGTTTCACAGAAACAAAAATATGGGGATTTCAGTTTACTTTTTGTGTTGATTTCAAATATGTTTACAGATTTATTCCATCAGGCAGGGATTTTTGTGACATGCATTTAAACTAACTTTTGATGAGTCTATGAACAACTGCCACTGATCTGCCTGGATTTGATATCCAAGGGTCTCCATTAGTTAATAAACATTGTTGCAATACACTACACCTTTTTTTCAGAGCAGTTTTTTAAATCACCATCGGTTATGATGCTTGCATACTTTTAAGTCATCTCGGAGTAGATGCCATCCTTTGAGCCTTGAAGCTAGGACCTCTGATTACTGTTTAGACAAGTTAAAATCCCGAATAAGGTCGTTCAAATCCTCTTGCGATAAGAGGTGAGGTTTTGATGAACTTGGTCCAAAAGTAGGATCCGTTTTCAGATTTTAATGCCTGCAAGATCAGAATCAGAGCTGTCGTTTACGTTCACAAAATCTGGACATTTTGGTACAGGAAGCTCTTTACTCTGTAAGACAGACCTCATTGCAGATTTTAAGTTTGGGTATTTAACAGTGTATTTTGTTTTGGATGTGATGCCGTTAATGTTGGTTAAGCAGAAATAGTAATCTGTTAATTATTCCTTATTCTTTATTTTAGCTTTACTCCTCACATTAACAATTTCTATCCCGTTACATGTTTCGGGACTATGATCCCATCTTCAGACTGAAATAGTATATATAATCATTCATTTACATTAAAGCAATAAAATACTATGAATTAACATCAATTTATCCTATCTACAATAAAGCTTTAATATAATTTACTTTAAAGATATTTTTCTGGTGTTAACCACCGCTTCCTTTAGATAGCCTCATTTAAATCCTCTACTCTCTAGGGTACAAAGGTCTATTCTTTCTCTGTTTACTGTTTATTTTTATTTGTTCGAAGTTGGCAATCTTATATTTTTAATTTGCCGATTACATTTGCATATATTGTTCCAATTTTCCTGTATCAGTTTTGTAGTTTATTGCATTATTAATTGTTTTCTTTATATAAATTGCTTCTTTTATTTTCCTATATGTGTTTCAGTTTCATGTTGCAAAATTTTGACTTGATCAAAGTCAAAATGGTGGTTTAGTTTTTGTGTGTGTTCCAATAATGCTGTTTTATTATTATTTGACTTACATATCTTTTTGCAATCATATTTATTTTGTTTTATTCTCTTATATAAATTCTACTTGGTCTTTCCTATGTAATGTTTATTACAATTCAAACAGTCTATCTTATATATAACATCTTTTTTATCTATGTGTTCTATTTCATTATGTGTTATTAAATTTTTTATTCTATTTTTGTTATATAAGGCTATATCAATTTCAAAATTTTCATTTTTTTATTTTTTTAATTATTTTTCTAGTTAATTCTGGAATATATTTTACCTTTTTATATCTTTTAATTATTTTGCATAATTTATATGTTTTATTATTTCTTCATTATTTTTTTCTTTATGATAAACTTTTTCAATTTTATTTCCGTTATGCTCTTTATTACCATAATATTCGATTATTTTCTTTTGTTCCTTTACTTTAATGTTTCTATTATTTTCTGTTTTTGTTTTTACTGGATTACTATTTTATATTTTATTAATTGTTATTTGTTCATTACTATCATTGTAGGTTCTATTAATTTTAGTATTATTTCCATTTATATTTTTATACCACATTTTATTTATTATCTTAGTTGGCACCATATTATCCTTATAAGTCATTAATAATTTCTTTTTTTATTTCATTTTTATAGATTTCATCTGTTAATATTAATGCAGTTTTAATATAATTCTCTATAGTATTTTATTTTTGGTCTAGGGATGGTGGCTGAAAAAGTTTAATAATCTATTACTTGATTCTTCTTTTTTTAGCCATTTTGTGTTTATTTTACCTTAAAACTTTTGATTAATAACACATTCAAATATCTAATTTTATTTTCCTTTATATTTTCTCTTGTAAATTCAATTTTTTTTTATGCATTTTATTAAATTTATTAAACATTTCATCCATCTCTTTGTCATTATTTGTTATTATTAATAAATCATGAATATATTTTACCCTTATTATTGGTTCATTTATATTCTTTACTTTCATTAAATACATTCTATTAAATAATTTAATGCTATTCAACTAATATTTACCCCCAAACTCGACCCCATTGGGATTCCATTTATTTGTCTGTAATATTCTTTTTCATAAATAAAATAATTATTATTGAGACAAATCTTTAATCCCTCAATATATAATTTTTTATTATTGATTTTTGTGTGTTGTTTTATTATTTCCCTCTTTTCTTCTATTATTTTAATCGCTATATCAAGAGGTATGTTCTTATATAAGTTTTTTTATGTCGAAACTATTTATTATTATGTTATTATTGTACTTCAATTCATTTATTTTATTTTTCAATTCTATTGCATTTTTAATATCAAAGTTATTTTTATTATTTACTTCATTTAAAGTTTCATTGAAGTATTTGTTTAGATTATATGTTGGACCATTAATTTTATTTATTATTAATCTAAGCTTTTCTTCTTTTTTATGTAATTTTATTAACCCCTGTGCTCGAGGTTGTTATTTATTATTAGGTGCCAAATTATTTTTTTCTTTTTTATTTATATATCCCTCTTTTTCTACTTTTTCCAAATATTTATTTATTTCATTGGTATAATTTTTTGTTGGGTCCGCTCTAAGTTTTCTATATGCGTTTTTATCATTTAATATATCGTACATTTCTTTCTGATAGTCTTCATTGTATATGATTGCCAATTGTTTAGTTCTGTCTGATCTTATTATTATTATTATTTCTCTATTGTTGTTTTATAAATTTTTTAAAATCTTTAATATCTTTTTCTATTATACTGTCTATTTTGTTATATGTCTGACCATTGTTATGTTTGTTTTTATTTTTATTTTTATTCTTATTCAAAAAGTTACTAATGGTAGTGCTGATGTTATTTCTCAATATGTTTTTCTGGTTTTCTGCTATTAGCTCATTACTAATTATTACTTCTAAGTCTGTTATTAAGTTTATTATATCTTTATTAATTTTAATTCATTATTAATGCTGTAAAAACATTGTCTCCCAATGAGAGTACGTTTAATATACTTACTGCTATTATTAGTTCAGTTTTATTTATAACTCTATTCATTAAATGTAGGGTTTCATATTTATTAATTATGTTTTTTTCCATGTTTATTTTGTTATTATTTATGTTCAGCCAATTCTCATCTCTATTATTAGTTATAAATGATTGTATTTTATTATTATTTTTACTACTTAAAACATTGGGTGTTTTAATTTTATTTGGTTTGATTTTAAATTTTCCATTTATTTCTCTTTTTATAATTTCTTCATCTGATTTTTTATTTTGTTGTTTATGTTTATTAATTATTATGTTTATGATATTATTAATTTCATTACGTGTTTTGGAACTATTATTACCACTAATGTTATCTATTATATCTTTTTTAGTTTTATATATGATCCAATATGCTTGCTTAATTTTTAGTTTTATTATTTTCTAATAAATATTGGTAATAAAATTATTATTTTAGTATTAAATAAAAATTCGTTGTTAAAAAGATTGTCCAACTTGACTATATTATGTGTTTAGGACATAGGTTATTTATTGATTATAAAATTCTTCAAATAACTAATTTTATAATAACAGTTAAAAATTTTTAACAATAGGTTCATAATCTTCATTCAGTTAATTCTTTCAAATTTATTCAATTCATTCAGTATGTATTTCTGGTGTATGATTGTATAATGGTCACTCATTATGCCATCCACTCTTTCATTAATTTTTTCAATAAAGGAGCATTAATGTTAATTATTCCATATTCTTTATTTTAGCTTTACTCCTCACATTAACAATTTCTATCCCGTTACATGTTTCGGGACTATGGTCCCATCTTCAGACTGAAATAGTATATATAATCATTCATTTACATTAAAAAAAAAAAAAAAAATTAAAAGTAATCTGTTAAATGGTCCTGCGGTTTCCTCCAGATTATAAGAACAGCAAATGGCATAAGATGTGTACCATTTTCCAAAAAGTCAGAAGCCTAACAGCAGATAAACAACATATATTTGGTGCCCAGTCCCTTTCAAGATCGCCAACTTTACATCCGAAATAAAGCTCATAACACCAGAGGTGTAAAAATGTGTCTCTGACTCTTGAATGTCACTTCACCACAAACATAACAAACATTGTCAGGATGATTTATACACTTTCTTGGCATATTGGAAAATTTATGGCAACAAATAGAACTTGAGAAACATGGAAAACACTGAAGATGACCACGAGAACAAACAATTCTCAAATCAGACTCACTGGTAATTCAGTACTGGCTTCCCACTTACAAAAGGTGAAATCTAAGCATGTATGAAGATGTCTGATGATGAATGGACCAGCCTATTGTTACTGTAATGTGTTGTAATCTTGTTCATCACATCACACAGTGGCTAGCACTAAATAATTTTGTTGAATCGCCTAATGACAAATCCTATAAAAACAATAAGCCTCATTTCATTGAACCCACAATTTTCTTCCAAAACCCATACCATCAAAGTCATAAAACAGCTCATACCTATGATTTGGTTTACATGATCATTTGGTGGAATAGTAGGGGGTCTCCCCCCCTTCCCCTGCCGATGTTCACAGCTCATGGCCATCTCAATAATTACAATACAATTCATTACTCACAAGGGGAGGACAAACTCAGTCTCTCACGGATCTTGTTGGCAATTTTTTTGGAGGTTCCTGGTCAAAAAATATTAGACACGTGTTTTGCCGTTCCGACCAATGGGCCCTAGAAGCCGAGAAAAACAAAACAAAAAAAAAACAGCATTAAACTAATTTATTTTATAACTCGAGTTTAGAAAATGATATCGACATGATTCTTTCACCAAGATGTTTAGTTTTGGGTGTGAAATAAAGGAAAAATACAGCCACTTCACAGATTTTGGTCTAGGTTAATTAAATTCTAAAAAAATGATTAGATTTTCAAGCAAACTACCTCTATAGATTTTTTCACACAAAAATTGACGTCAGATTCTAATTTAGCATCCTAAAAAACATTGAAAAACGCTTATTCAACAAAATCAAAAAATATCATTTTTTTTCATCCCCTTCGAGGAAAATGAAATTTCTAAACCGATTATTGGTTACATACCTTTAAATCGCCATTACTTTGTCACACAATTCACTGGTTGGAATCCCTGGAAAGAGGAGAGCCTCAGCTTTTTTTTAATGTATATAAATGTAAAATTCAATGAACATAAACAAACCTATTAAAAAAATTGGAAAATCCGAAAAACATTTTGATTTTTAGCTAGAGTTTGAAACCAGATAGGATGATCAAACCAAAGTCATTTCAAGCGTATTACCACCCTATATTTCGTGTAAAAAAATAAAGTTGATAGGTTTAACCGTCTAAACGTAATTTATGGTTTTGTCAATTTAAACAAAAGTTGCCTACCTACTTGGTCAGGCAAATTTTGAAGCTTACGAATTTTTATTTTTCTATTTGGATGAAATTTCGTATTTAAGGGTTCTTTGGAATGCTGAATTCGAATCCGATGTCGGTTCTTTGGAAAATATTATAGTGAATACACTTTACTTAAAACATTTTAGCTTTTACACTGTAAAATTTGATAGAAAATTTTTTTAGCCCTAGAATTCAATTTCAGCACCCTCAAAACTTAGGAAACGTATGCATATATAGATAGATACCAATAAAACAAATATATGTGTATATATATATATATATATATATATATATATATATATATATATATATACTACATTTATATACTATTATACTATACTATTTAGGAGAAATAATTTATTACTTTAATAATAAATATTAAAGTAATTATAATTATTTATTATTTATTGTAATAATAATTTATTAGAAATTAATATTTACATGATATACATACAGAACCACATATTAGATTTGATGGTTAGGTATTTACAATTTTTGTTATATTCTTCAAAATCAGTTTTTTAACCCTTCTTGCCTGGATTGTTCTAATAACTGAAGCTTATTACCTTACAATTTCATTTTCATTATATTCAACAAAATCCTGTCAGCATCGGAAGTGAGGTAGTTATTGCTATAATGTTTTTATGTCAACTATCACAATCAAATTTTAACATGTTCAACTGCAAAATAAAACAAAAATTGTAAATACCTAACCATCAAATCTAATATGTAGTTCTGTCTGTATATCATGTAAATATTAATTTGTAATGAATTATTATTACATTAAATAATAAATAATTATAATTACTTTAATATTTATTATTAAAGTAATAAATTATTTCTCCTAAATAGTATAGTATAATAGCATATAAATGTAGTATATATATACCACATTTGTATGCTATTATACTATACTATTTAGGAGAAATAATTTATTACTTTACTTGAGGTACGCATGATGATATAGAAGGATCAATACAATTAGGATTGATGAATTAAATGCCACTTCTATTGAGATTGTTTTATTTGAAAACTAGTTTCGAATGCTAAACATTCATCTTCAGTTCTAAAACATACAAACAATAAAATTTTCAACACATCAGTACTATATTACATAGATTAAATATACTAAAGTTTTTTAAAAAGATAAGACAAGAAATCAAGCACAGGCACTCACCTTCGAGGTAACTAAAACACTGAATTTGTGAGAAGTAAAAGGGGGCAGGTAGGTTAAGTTTTAGATTTACAACGGGGTTTCCCTTATGACTCATTGGTTTTTTTTTCGTTCCAATGGGAAATAAATTTAAAATGGGGCTATTGGATATGTTAATCTGATCATTTAAACAAAAATATAGATCGGTTTTAAACGATTTTATTATTTCTAGTGATTCAAAAGTATTTAATATAAGGCTATTTTCTACTTGATGTAATATTTTTACTCCAGAGTCTTTATTAAAAATAACCACAAATTTAATAAAGACTCTGGAGTAAAAATATTACATCAAGTAGAAAATAGCCTAAAATTAAATACTTTTGAATCACTAGAAATAATAAAATCGTTTAAAACCGATCCATATTTTTGTTTAAATGATCAGATTAACATATCCAATAGCCCCATTTTAAATTTATTTCCCATTGGAACGAAAAAAACCAATGAGTCATAAGGGAAACCCCGTTGTAAATCTAAAACTTAACCTACCTGCCCCCTTTTACTTCTCACAAATTCAGTGTTTTAGTTACCTCGAAGGTGAGTGCCTGTGCTTGATTTCTTGTCTTATCTTTTTAAAAAACTTTAGTATATTTAATCTATGTAACATAGTACTGATGTGTTGAAAATTTTATTGTATGTTTTAGAACTGAAGATGAATGTTTAGCATTCGAAACTAGTTTTCAAATAAAATAATCTCAATAGAAGTGGCATTTAATTCATCAATCCTAATTTTATTACTTTAATAATATATATATATATATATATATATATATATATATATATATATATATATATATATATATATATATATATATATATATACGTTTCCTGAGTTTTGAGGGTGCTGAAATGGAATTCTAGGGATAAAAAAAATTTCTACCACATTTTACAATGTAAAAGCTAAAATTTTTCAAGTGAAGTACGTTCAATATATTTTTTTTCACAAGAACCGACACCGGATTCCAATTAAGCATTCAAAAGAACACTTAAATACGAAATTTCATCCAAATATAAAAAAAAAAAATTTTAAGCTTCAAAATTTGCCTGACCAAGTAGGTAGGCAACTTTTGTTTAAATTGGCAAAACCATAAATTACGTTTAGAAGGTTAAACCGGTTAATTACGTTTAAGGGTGGTAATACGCTTGAAATGACTGGTTTGATCATCCTATCTGGTTTAAAACTCTAGCTAAAAATCAAAATGTTTTTCGGATTTTCCAATTTTTTTAATAGGTTTGTTTATGTTCATTGAATTTTACATTGATATACATCAAAAAAAAGCTGAGACCCTCCTCTTTCCAGCGATTCAAACCAGTGAATTGTGTGACAAAGTAATGGCGATTTAAAGGTATGTAACCAATAATCGGTTTAAAAATTTCATTTTCCTCGAAGGGGATGAAAAAAATGATATTTTTTGATTTTGTTGAATAAGCGTTTTTCAATGTTTTTTAGGATGCTAAATTAGAATCTTACGTCAAAAGTTGTATGAAAAAATCTATAGAGGTAGTTTGCTTGAAAATCTAATCATTTTTTTAGAATTTAATTAACCTAGACCAAAATCTGTGGAGTGGCTGTATTTTTCCTTTAATGTTCAACCAAAACTAAACATCTTGGTGAAAGAATCATGTCGATATCATTTTCTAAACTCGAGATATAAAATAATTAAATTTTAAGAGCCCATATGCATTAGTTTAATGCTATTTTATTTTTTTAGTGAAATCTCGTGCTTGAATTACTAGAGCCCATTGGTCGGAACGGCATTAAAATACAATTCAATTTTATACCCTGTCTATTCATAAATTTTAAAATACAGACCAGGAACCTCCAAAAAAATTGCCAACAAGATCCGTGAGAGACTGAGTGTGTCTTCCCCTTGTCAATTAGATTTAATGGATACTGGATTGGTCCCTACATCTTAGCTTCAAATGAATGGGTGATTGGAGGAACAACATAAGTCATAGTTTAAACATAATGACCTTTGTTGTTTCTCAAATCAGTAATTCAAATATTCATCACATTACTTCATTTTTAAAAACCTGAAAGTAAAGATGTTAAGTGGCTAATTTTCACTTCTTTAACCAAGACAGAAACAATTGGAAAAGTATTTTTTTTTTTAAGTGGATATGCCTTTTGGCTGGGGGACCTTTTTGGTCTAACTTTTTTTTCGCCCTCAAATATGTGACATTTTGACACGCTCTAGCTCTGTTGGTATTTTCGGATTTAAAATTTGTCAACAGTTTCCTTATCAGAAATTTAATGAAAAATATTATTTGTATAAAACATTTGTCGCTCGAATCTACCGTTTATGGCAGTGTATATTTTAAGGAATTTTGACTGGGCGACATACGGGACGGCAAAAGTATCGGGGATAGGGGGGGGGGTTCGGAAAAATTTTCAAAATTAAGTGTCAAATGACGCATTAATTTAACTGTTAATTTTTAACTCTTAACCGTTTTAATTCTTAATTAACATGGTCCGTGAGGTTTTGAATACCGAGAACTCCCTACTTCAATTAATGATCCCAGGCCCTTTGACAATTAATTTGCTCCACTCTATGACGTATGAACCCATTTTTAAATTGACACCAGTGGCCTATTTCACAAAGATAGAAGTACAACTCAACTCTATTTGAGCTCCTATTGGTCGGTTTCAAGGTTTTTTTTAATTGTAGCTGTGGAGTTGAACTTTTTACTATTTTTTTTATTATTTTGAAAAACTGTATTTAAATTGAAATTTTTGCTCCCATAAAAATTTGCCGGCACCGGCTCCGTTCACTGGGCGACAAAGTCATTGAACTGGGCGACAAAGTCATGGGCGACACGAGTGTCCTCCAGGTTATATGTTATTTTATCCTATGGTTTATGAGATATATTGGTTGAATTGAAAATGCGACGTAGTAGCGTTTTTTTCACACTAAAAAATGTAATATTTTGAAACGCTCTAGCTCTGTTGGTTTTCCTCGGTTTTAAAATTTGGCGACAGTTATCTAGTCAGAAATATTTTAGGCAATATAACATTTCTCGCTAGGACGTAACGATTAGGAGCCATATACATAGGTTTTAATAAAAAAAGTCACCTTAGTTTACATTTTATAGTCTGCTCCAAACCGCATGATATTCAGTGGTGGAAAAAAAAAAAATTGACAAAATATTAATTTTTTTCTTCAAAAACACGGAACGCATGTCGGCCACCCCCGTCGCTTAGCAAACAACTTGTGGGAAGCCAGCAACCCCACTACATAAAACGTTGGGTAGACTCAGTCATAAAAACATTATAGACAATGCTTGAAAATTAACAAACATATTTTTCAAACATTGCCTATAATATTTTTTCTTACTGATCCCACCCAACATCTGATCTATATTTTCATCCATTCATTCTCGACATAAAAAATAAAAGTTTCAAATTTATTACTAATGAATTGCTCTAGGCAGGAAGTTGGTAAATTTCCCTATTCGTTATCCTCTTCCAGTTTCTCTGACTTTGCCTCTCTTGAAATTCGTCAAAGGATCTTTCCTCTCAAATATATGCATCTCCTTACCTCATTACTAGTCTGTGTCCGAACTCAGATTCTATGACTACTAAATATTTCAAAACAAGTAAGGAATCTTATAGCAATTAATTTATTCTGTCAGGTCGGCGGAAAACAAAGGCTGATATTCTAGCTTATAATTAGTTTTCATTTTTAATTTGCTTTTGAAGTGAATATGGTTTTAAGCTTAACTGGCCTGTTTTAATTGTGTAATTATATAGTGCCTGTTTTATATAGTTTATAGTGTAATTTATATAGTGCCTGTTTTATATAGTTTATAGTGTAATTTATATACTAATTGGGTGGTTAATTGATACGTTTCCCAATTATACAGAACAAATTACTCCGCTTGAGTGGGAATGTTGATGTTCTCCAAGTGTAATCAAACTGATAGCCCTAATTAATAATAATAATTATAATATTTAAGAGTAAATGGCAGGGAATGGATTTTATTACTAATACTACGCCTATTAGATATCAAAATTAAAAGTTATTAAATACATAAATATATTTTATTCATACATATTATTCCTTTCTTTTTTTCAGTTTAGCATCGCAGAATGATCATTATCCACATTGTGGGTATCGAAATCATATTCGACAGGGATATTCAATTTTGTCTGTTTAGTTCAAGTAGGCTTCTGTTGTTGGTGTGGTGTTGTATGGCGCTGAAAGGTTTGTTGTTGGTGTGGTGTATGGCGCTGAAAGGTTTGTTGTTGGTGTGGTGTATGGCGCTGAAAGGTTTGTTGTTGGTGTGGTGTATGGCGCTGAAAGGTTTGTTGTTGGTGTGGTGTATGGCGCTGAAAGGTTTGTTGTTGGTGTGGTGTTGTATGGCGCTGAAAGGTTTGTTGTTAGTTGGAGGGACGTTATGTACTCCTAGAGCAGGTAGGGCGGCTTATTCCACAGGTTACTAACTTATTCTAGGCTATGGTGGGAAGGTCAGGATTCATTCCGTGGGTCCGCCAATTAATAAATTTTAACCTGTTCAGGTGGGATTCGAACCCCCGACCATCTGTGCCTGTAAAATAAAGTAAAAGTCAGCAATACACTTTTCTTAGCTTAGATAGTTAATTGTGGCAAATTTTCCAAATGGGTATTTGGAATTGAATCATGCCTGAAAGAAATATCTAACAAGTAATTTTAAATTAAAACATATGTTAATTGCTAAAATAACAGTTTCTTTTTCTTGTTCCAACCTTTATATTATATCCCTAATGGTCTGACATGCCAATTTTTACATAATTTCTCACTTCACATCCGCTTATTGTCGCGAATTGAGTACAGGTGTGTTATATATTACTAATAAAGTGAAAAAAAAACCTTTTATATTAAATGTCAGCTAAGAATTAATATTTTATAATTATGACATAAAACCAAAATTGATTAAATAAAATAAGTAAATAAATAAGTAGGTTATGTAAATTCTTTATTTAGTATTGTAGAAATTATCGAATTTACTTTCCTTAATATCATGATATTTCATAAAGTTGGATAATTGATTTCTTAAAAAAGAGTTCCTATTGCTAGAATAAATAGCAAACTGTTAAGATGAATCTGAAATAAAGATTATAATGGATAACGGTCATGTTTTCATTTTAATCAACTTATTTTTAAGACGTAGAAAAATAAAATAAAATGGCCGACTAGGATAGGAGCCACTTTGACGGCTTAACCCTATCTGTAGTTATTATTGCTTCCTCTCCCATTCTTTATAGTCATTCTGTAAACAATGGCAGAGCAAGCAATCAATAAAAAAACCTACCCTAGTTGGATAGAGGAGTTGTAAACAGCTTAGCGAATGTTCAAGCTCATTAAAAATTCATGAATGATTAAACATCCTTGTTCAGGGAATTTGTTTGGTATGAATTAAATTTCATATAATTATAGAGAAACACAAACTAAAAAAAAAATTTATTGTATAATAATTGGAAAATTAGAGAGACTATTTCCTTTGTTTAAGATAATAACGTTATCAAATTTCTTATTGTAACTAATGAAACCTGAGGGTCATAAATCACAAAATGAGCATTCCTGAGGACGGTTAATAGAGATCTGGAAACAAAAAACGATACAATCTTCTAGGAATCCACAGCCATCGAGATCTCGTAATCACCTTCCTTATCCGATTCGTTCCATTCGTTATTTAAGACCTCGCCGGCTGGCAGCTCGATAAGATAAAACTGGAATTATTGTATCGATAGCAAGGGAGAAGATAACAGTCGATTTGTCTGCGTTGTCTTCCTGGAAGGATATCTGCGAGGGAAGGAGGGGGGGGGTTAGGTGGGAAAGGATCCTTCCGATTAGAGCCCGCCTCCTCGGCAATAATAAAGGATATTATGATGTTATACAATTTATATATGTGTGTGTGTGTGTGTGTGTTTGTTTGTATATACACAGGGTGTTCAATATTCGATGGGCACACTAACTTTGGAATTCACAATGGGATGTGGTATTTTTTAAGACGGATTTCGATAGAAAATCAAATTTTGAATCGATTTTATACCGGTGAATTTTTTTTATCCGGGGCACCGTTTCGCCACAAATTGCGAAAAATCATTTTAAGAAAATAAGCAATCTAAAACTAGTATTGAATGAAAAATTACTGTTTATTGAAAAAACAAAACATATTTCAATTACAGGAGGTTTTGGCTCCTAATATAGCTAAAACTGATATTGCAAAAATAAAATTTTGGGGGAAAACTTCCAAGTCGACCTGTTCTCACCGCTCGTCGTACCAGTCGCTGGAAGGACTTAATTTCATATTTTTGTTCAATGTTTATTTTATTTTTGCAATAACAGTTTTAGATTGCTTATTTTCTTAAAATGATTTTTCGTGATTTGCGGCGAAACGGTGCCCCGGATAAAAAAATTCATTGGTATAAAATTGATTCAAAATTTGATTTTCTATCGAAATCCATCGTAAAAAAAAAATACCACATTGGAAATTCCAAAGTTAGGGTCGCTGGAGAAGAACTGGAGAAGGTTGGAGAGCAGTCTATAACCTGAAAGGAAACTTTCTTTGATACAGTTAAGACCCTGAGTGTGGAAAACAATTTCATAAGCTGTGGAAAAAAAAGGGGTGGCCTTCGAATATTGAACACCCTTTATATATATATGTATATATACATAAACGAACTACCTATAACTGATAATATAGGTAGGTTTTCGGGATTGAGAATCCCTCTGTTACGTGTGAAGGCCTTGTGCTTTCGAAGGTTTGTGTTGTAAAATACATGAAAACCCAATCTTAAATTTTCATATTCCCTTGTTCGAAAATAAATTTAATTTCTTGTTTCACTTCAAGATGAAACCACCGTTTTGAAAGTTAAATTGCTGTGCCATTTAAGGGCCTGCTGTCTGTTTGAAATTCGGTTTCGGTTCAAAATGGCACATTTATATCCTTGGTGGCTTTGGGAAAGATTCACAAAAACAAGATAAGATAGGTTGTGGAGAGTTGAGTCTCTTGGGAGTTCATTTTCAACAGGTCGTGGTCTTTGAACTGCGGTGAGGGACGTGGTCAGAAGGTTAGGATATTTGGGGAGCTTTGAAAATTTAAAACCCATATAAATATCTATCGAGAAATTGTGATTTTGCCGATATAGAAGGAAATCCGGTCTAATTGATAACAAATATATTTTGTCGTCCATAACAAATTGTAAAAACGCCTCTGTGGTTAAAAGTGACTTAAATGGAAAAAAAAAAAAAATTGATTTTGTTGAATTCGCTCTGTCACTAGATTTTTTTTACTCTTACAAACCAATATTCTATCATAGGATAAAGTAAGGTGTAATGCCAACAAAATTTACTATACACATAGGGGACTCGATGGCCTAGCGAGTTGGGGCAAAGGTCTCAGCGCGCTCGGTACAGAGGGACGTGGGTTTGAACTCCACCTAGGCGGGTTAAAGAAAGGTGATTAAATTTACAATTAGATCTTATATATGAAATTTTTATCAAAATTCTTGAAATACACAAGCTATCACGCTGAAAATCACTTACTTTTGTAAAATAAATGTTTTTTTTGGCACATTATCGCTATATCACCAAAACCATTTGTCGGATCCAAAATTTAATATTGTTATCTAAAAGCTGGTTAAATGTACTATTGGCTCCTATATATCTAACTTATAATTAACACCGGGAAATACCCACACCAGTCTACTGAACATGTCATAATTTACATATTTTGCCAAAACATACACATTTAACGTGCTAGCTTGGGTGGTTTACAGGATTTAATATAATTTACATATATAGCATCTGATAGCGAATTCTATCAGCTTTGAGAAAGATAAAAGAAATTTGGAATCGAACAAATATTTGAGGAGTTAGAGGAACAAATGTGCCAAAAAACACTAGGATTTTACAATAGTACGTTTTTATTAGCGGGCTGGCATGTACATTTTACGGAGTTTGGTTAAAAATTTATTCTTATAGTAAATTTAATCAGCTTTAAGATGAAAAAAAGTAATGTTGTATCGGGCAAATAGTTTCAGAGTTATAGCCAAAAGAGTACGACAAACGTGTTTTCGCGGAGCTTTGGGACTGACGGCAAATTGGACAATTTCTCCATTTTTTCCCAATAACGTAACTTCGCGAAAAATGGTCCGATTTCGGATTTCGTTTTTTCATTATGTAGGTACTAGTTCCAGCTACAATTAATATTTGAAGACTTCCTTCGAAAAAAGGTTCGTTATCTTGTTATAGATAGAAAAACAAAAAATAATGTTTTTTTTTGGCGGTTTTTTTTTTGCGATTTTGAATATGAAGCCGATGGTTGCCGTGGTAGCAAACTTCAGATTCGGATTCAGCACCCCAAAGAACATAAAGATCCGTTGAGAATAAAAGTTCCGCAGTTTTTTCTTCAAAACGGCCTTTTGGAGTCTTATTTTACTGGACTATAAAGACGCTCTATGAAGCATTACTTTGGAGGTCCTACAACTTTTGTTCTATTTCACTTTCCCAATGATGATTTTATTGACTAGAATTGTAACATTGTTCATATATAACGGGAAAAGGATGTAAATAAAAACATTATTTTATTATTAATTTATATAAAACTAGTTGAAAAAAAAAGGAATCCACAAACGATTAAGTATTATCTATTCCTATTACTAATTAAAAAATTAAAATTACTTATGCTATATTACTGCACATTAAAAAATATATATATTATGAAAAATATGATATATTATTTTTGCATAAATGTTGCTTATTCTTAATAAGGAATAATTATATTATGAGCTGTATTCATTAAAATTATTTACATTTTTAATACCCAAATCAAAAAGATTTAGTACTTTTCTTCTCTTTTTTTGATTTCATATAAAAGTGATGAGTACAAAAAGTGATTGAATTTTTCAATTGAATGAGTTTAAATAGGCAGTTTCCTTCTTTCCCTTCCTGCCGCGCGTATTCCTGAGATATAAAACTCATTTTTCTATCTTACGTTTTGCCATAGGAATTCACAGTCAAGATTATGCTAGGTTCGGGTAAAAAGAAGAAGGTAGAAAAGACGCGAAATCCCTAGACGGCATAGGATCAAAGGAAATATCAACATTTCTAATACTATCGTAGGTTCAAACAACAATGGTCTGGTAGGACAAGATGTTTACAACCATTTCTTTGTGAAATTGAATTTTTTTTTTTTCATTTTGATCAATCCATTGAATTGTTTCACAAGAGTAGTTTCATTTCTTATTTATTCGACATGTCCACACAGTATAGGCTTATTTGACTATTCTCCTCCTTCAAAACTCTAATCTCAAAGTAAAGGTAATAATAAATAATTGCAAGCTTTTTTGTATGAGAAACTTCCCACATTTTTTTTACGTCCCGGGGTCTAAATTGTAGAAAAAATGTGTTTTTTTTATTGCTTAACATTTGAAAACGGTTAGACATAAGAAGTAATTCATTACAAACCTTTTGATTTGACTGAGAAGTAATTTTGGGAAAAATTTGATTTCGTAAATACTATTTTTATTTATTTTTTTAAAATTATTTATTTTCCGCATACCCTCTTTTCTCTAGTCTATTCGGGCCCCTGTTTTGGTCAACAAACACGGAAGGCTACAAAGACAAAGAAAATATTTATAAATATATTACAATGGATCTAATAAGGTATTTGATCGCAAAGGGAGTGTGTACGTTTTTTAAAACCCCTTTACTGCGAAATAAGTATATTTTGCCCCTTATGATTCCATTTTATTCATTTTTTTCTGTTTGGTGACTAAATTGCTGAGAGAATATATATTGCTATTTACAAGCTTACAATCAGAATACGGCTAGCTGTATGAATAAATTTATTAAAAACATTATTGAAACGTTTGATTCCGAAAAAACATTCGTACTTTATTTTTGACATTGACTATATCTCGAAAATGGTCGACTTTAGAAAAATATGTTACAAATCTAAATTAAAGCTGATTACATTTCCTATAAAATTGATTATGTATAAATTTGTCGAAATTCTAATGGTTTTCGAGATATACGTTATTGAAAATCGGTGATTTTCGGGGAAAAAAAAAATGTTACCTCACTTTTTGTAATACTTTTATTTCTAGTACCTTCCCCGATCGTTCCTCAGAAAAAAATTACATAATCAAAATTGTAGAGCATTAAATTTAATTTAATTTTATATATAAGTTTCTGGTATTTGAAGCAAATGTTTAACAAAAAGTGAGGTAAACATTTTTTTATTTCTAAAATTATCGATTTTAAATAACATATATCTCGAAAACCGTTGGAATTTCGACAAATATGTATATAATAAATTTTATAGGAAATTCAATTAGCTTTAATTCCGATTTGTAGCATATTTTTCTTGAGTCCACTGTTTTCGGGATAAGATCGAAAAATACGAAATTGGGACCTCTCTTCTCCCCCCCAACCTTAGCTCAACCTCCAGGTTCAGAGACTTTTAGTAGGTTTGCCTTCTAATTGCTCCTGGCGAAGCTGTGACATCAGAAATTATCGCATATTTCATGCAATCTACACCCCTCATTTCAACACTCTTTGACTAGGGTCGCACTTTTCTGCGAAAACACCTATATCACCATTCATTTGGCTACAGTTCCGAAACTAATTGTTCGATCCGAAATTTCTTTTTTTTCATCTGAATGCTCATTCAATTTACTATAAGAACCTATATATAAAGTTATGATCAAGTTTCGTAAAATAACCATACCAGCACACTAAAAACCGCGACCTGTTTTGAAATTCAAACTTGTTAAAGTAATTGGATTATTTAATCTGGGCTGCAAAGCCCAGATAAACTTGATAGTATTGGTTATTTGTAAGGTTAATCATATTTAAAAAACTAAAGGTCCTTTATTTTTTATACAATATTTTTTCGAAATCAGGAACACAAAATATATAGGAAAAGATGATATTTTTGGCCGGCTAGACCTACAAGTTACCTCTCTGTGCGTTGGTGTTCCATATTGGTGTTATTTTATTAAACTTAAATTCAATTGAAAAATTCAATAACTTTTTGTACTCATCACTTTTATATTAAATCAGTTAAAGTACTAAATCTTTTTGATTTTGGTATTAAAAAAGTAAATAATTTTAATGAATACAGCTCATAATATAATTATTCCTTATTAAGAATAAGCAACATTTATACAAAAATAATATATCATATTTGTTCATAATATGTATTTTTTTAATGTGCAGTAATATAGCATAAGTAATTTTAATTTTTTTAATTAGTAATAGGAATAGATAATACTTTATTGTTTGTGAATTCCTTTTTTTTCAACTAGTTTTATATAAATTGATAATAAAATAATGTTTTTATTTATATCCTTTTCCCGTTATATATGAACAATGTTATAATTCTAGTCAATAAAATCATCATTGGGGAAGTGAAGTAGAACAAAAGTTGTAGGCCCTCCAAAATAGGGCTAGAGCATGTCGTTATACCCGGCGGCGGAAGTTGGGGGATCAGTGTTTATAATCGCTTATCCTCTGCCATACTTCTAACGTGATTTTTCCTAATTCCTTCTTATATTTTGATGCACCCCGCATTTTTAAATATATTTACAATAAGTATGCAGTTGTTTTGGTTATATAGTTTTAATTATTGTTTACTTTTATAATTTTTCGAAATTTTATTTTAGATTTGTAGTTTGGGGCTGCTATAGTCATGATAGATGTAGATGCTACCTGAAAAACAAAACAAAAACATTTGCATAGAAATTCGTATTTATGAGTTTCGGCCGATGTTGTTCGTATAATTAAAATTTTGTTTTCGCCAATATTTATATTTTATTATTCTATACTTGCCTATTAGTTGACTTTTCTTTAAAAAATAATAAAAAGTAGTTTTTTTGAACCTAAAATTGTAAATATCATATATATGGCCTTCTAAAATAGATTCATCAAATTCTATGTCCATTTTATTAATAAATCCGTTTTCCGATCTAAAAAATGTCTATTGGTTTCTTAATTAGGAGGAATCTAAAATTGACCCCGTAGGTGCTGCGATCTCTTGAGGCAGAAACACACCAGAGTGAGGGGACATTTAGCCTTAAACTTTATTTTGTGGAGGACCCCACGAAATGGGCCTTGACCTTCCCACCTTACACTACAATAGATAAGGTAACCTGTAGGTCATGTCCGTCCTTGTTGATAGTCTAGTTGAAGTACATAACGGCGTTATATCCCAATAAACAACCAGTGTAAATCAAATATTAAACATCTGCCCCCTAAAAAGGTTTTAGACAAAGCTAAAATTTCTTTGTTTATTTACTAGATGGATTGAAGTACATATTTATATATACAACTTTCCACCGGAAAAAGTATATCCGTTAATTTACATTTTGCAATTTATTTTTATTTTTAGTTCTGATGGTTTTTAGTTTTAATGAATACATTTTATTTTATTTTCGGTATAGTACGTATCCTATAGGTGGGAAGGATAAATCACAATTAAATTTAAGTTTCTATTTTTAATCATAAGAATCTGAAGTATAATTAAGTCCAAAAAACTTGATTTTTCAACATTCATGCCGTATTGTATCGAGTACCTAAACCTACCTAAGTAAGTATGTTGAAACTTCAAAATTGCTATTTTTTCCTCTCTTGAACCACTGTGCGCCGTTGGATCTATTGAATTGGATGGATTTAGCCAGGCGCTCAAAATTGGTGACTATATTGTCTTCTCAACTATTTTGTATATTTTTCGGTGTGTGCTGATCCCGAATTTTATGTTTGCTGCCTTGTGAGAGGTGAGTTTCTTCACGAAAATCACTAAAGTTTCGCATTTTTTATTTTAGTTATTCCGTATAAAAAACTTTTTCTACAGATGACAGTTTTGTACAAAATATATCAGAATAGAATGAGTTTTTAAGAGTTATAGCGCTTGGGTAGTCTTAAAAACAATAGGTAGATTACTCTGTGTGGAATAAAATATGAAATCTGTATTTCTAGATGTAAATGGATTGAGGATGTTTCCTCCTGTTCTTTGAAATCCGCATTTAAACATCTTGCCTTGTTGGAGGTCGTCTCCTTAACAAAAAATCCATAAAACGTCGAAGTTTTATTATTTTTTTTCTCTTAAAATCTCAAAACTATGATTAATAAATAAATAACAACTTTAAAGTTGATAAAGTTTAAAGGAATCAAAGTATGCTATCAAAGGCCTCACTATAACACTAATCCTAGGTTTTTCTTCGGAAACACGTCGAGGGTAGTTAGGAAGTTAAGATCTGGCGTTTTCGGGCCTGGGAACAGGAAGGGGGGGAGGGGTGAACGGAGAGGGCGAGAGGCCCCAATTTATTCAAAAGTTCCCGGTTTTTCGCTCATATCTCGAAAACAGTGCGTCATACGCAAAACATGACTATTTACTAAATTGAAGTTGATTAAATTATCTACCAATTATATTTTATACTTTTTTTAATTTTTAATTTTCCCTACTTGTGTTGTGTTTAACAGTTCGCTTAAAAGAGTCCTCCGTTGTCTGATTATAACATTAATACGTTTTCACAATTCAGAAGGTGTAAAACAAGAAGAAATTATTCGTCGATTGCAGCAGCAATATGGAGAGAGTTGTTAAGGTTGCAAGCAAGATCTTGGAATGGGTTCGTCGCTTCAAAAGATGCAATAAATATATGCATTTTTTATAAATTCCCTTGACTTTTTGCCTTACCTACGAATATGTGCATAATATATATGCACACACATAGTCTTAAAAATTTACTATATTTAAAATACATTGCAATTATAATCCCATTGAAGCTACAATAAATAAATAAATTTGCAGTTGTATTGGAGCTTGGGAGGAGGTAACAGGTTTGGTGAAAAATGGAAATGAGGCTGATGATAGTTGTCAACCGAAGGTCCTTCCTTCTAGTTTACGAGACTCGGCAGAATATTCTCCGCTTAATGGAGTTCATTAGCGGAGCTAGAGAACATTTTCGGTTCCGAATTCCGTTGGAGTAGTTTGAAGCCTTTGGTGGCAATTGGAAGGTTCTTTATGTTGATATCCACCTTATAGAGGATATTTAGAGAGGAGGTTCTACAAACAGGTCTCCTATAAAGTCAGAGTCTTTATGATTGTTCGATTAGAAGGAACGGATTGTAGATTAGTAACTACTACTTAGTACTTGGTACTTAGTGAACACATTCCTCTTATATTCTTCTCATTCAACATTTATAAACATGTCAGTGTTGTAAACACAAATAAATTACATATTGGCTAACATTCGGACGGCTCTATTGGCTCTTCAACGTTTTCAACTATCTATTATTTTTTGTAAATTCTGTGAACATTAACAAATAAACTGGTTTTTAAATTTATAAAATGCTCTTTGTTAAATATGTCATTGCATGATTAATTTAATTGGATTATATATAAGTATTATTTACTACTGAATCAAAGCTCAAAAACAATTTTTTAAAATTAAAGTATTGGAAGGAAATGTAATATAGGACTTGGAAGTTGAAGAAGACAAACTGGCAATTAGACGAGGATTTTCCGTTCCCTACCGAGAACACTTTTCTTCGCCCCCCCCCCCAACCAATTTCAATCAGAGATCGTTGCTTCTGATCATTAAAAAGCCATTTATCAACTTTTTTTTTGTGACGGAGCCTCAGCGTTCGCTTGCTTTTTCATCAAAACTGTAAATCGAATCTAGGTACTAGCGTTCGGGGTCCTAAAATTGTTTCCCTTCCCACCTAACTTGCTGTACATGATCCATGAGCTCCTGCGTGTAAGGGTGCGATATCCATCCCTGACTGTGGAAACTATTTGTGTTGTTTTGTTTTATGCTGAGGTTTATAGCCATAAAACCCAAGGGTATCAGTGCTGTCTTTTAGGTTGTTGTAATATTTTTTTTTATTTAAGGACAAACCTAGCTACAGTGAAAGAGGCAGTTTGCGAGGTTTGTTTGTTTGTTTGTTTGTTTGTTTGTTGCAACTAAACACCCTGGCAGGAAGGATGGAGGCGGTTCCCAGGTTATATTTAGAACAGTTACTCAACCATCTACCACTTACCGAGCAAAATAACGGTCTATTTGTAAAATTGTCTCATTAGCATATCTCATACACTTCCACTGAGCGCGGTTACAAAGGCTATAAAGAACTTGTTAATACATTTAGAGGGATGAATTGTTGTTAACGACCTCGCTGCGTGTCGGCCGTGCCAGATATTGTTATGGAGGCAGGAATAGCGGTTGTTAGGACTTACAAGAAGAGACAGGACATTACCAGAGCCATATTGGAGGGGCTCGAGTTAAGGAAATTGTCTCCGAGGGAGGGACGTTACGCCGGTCGTAAACTGGGCACCTCCCCCCCTCCCCCGCGATAACAGTTACACAGCCCTATGACAAATGACAACAATGCTTCCCCTATTAGCATATAAAACAGACAAAGAGCTATTGTTCTACCTCTATGCCCTACCTTGTTGGGCCCAATATACATTAGCTAGTTCTCAATGGCCCACAATTTGTGAAATGTGTCAAGGCTTAATGAAGTGCTACTGTACTGCCTCCTTGATATTTTTTGTTCTCTTATATTGGCCCACCTGTTGGTTTGTTATCGTAGGGCTGTTAATGAATGAGATGCTAATGAAGTTGATGTCGACGAGCGGTATGTAGGTGGCATTGGGTGGTCTAGTCCTAGCCGTATCTAGGGTCGTGAAGGGGCATCTTCACTTGAGATGTTCCACTTTCAAATCTTTATTTCTTTCAGTTTAAACAACAACAAACAACTACAAAATTTATGTACTCTTTTTAACTTTAATTAATTTAGAATTTTAATTAATTACAATGTTATAGCTTATAGATGTCTATGTTAATTGTTGTTTATTCATTTATTTCTAATATATATTTATATAAATATTTGAAGGGTGTCGGGCTAGAAGGGGGAATGTCCAGTAACCATAGGTCAGAATAAATTGTAAACGAAAATTACAAAGACTATTTTCTTTCTCAATGGGAACGGGTATTCAAATTCCAAAACGTGTGAGAATCCTCTTTCTATCCTCCGTGAGACCACCTTAAATGATATAATTGTACATTGGACAAGCTAACAGCTGGTGATGAAATCTCAGAATCGATGTTTTTTTATGTCCTCCCTTCTAGCCTGACACCCTTCATTTGTTATTTTTATAAAACTCTGATATGGACTATGTTTTTGTGATTGCAGTTCATCTTAAAAATAATTTGTGGTTCGAGGTATCGAAATATGGAATCGAGAATTGTACGTTGTAATCGTAAACAAATGGATTTACTTTTCATGGGAAAACAAAAGAACATCTAAGAGAAACCGTCGGCTATGTTTAGATTTTTTTTTCTGCTTTCTTTTGTTCGCTGGGCGGACAGAAGAGTGATGGCCCCAACCTGTTGCCAGACCACAGCTGGAAGGGCGGACCCACTCAACTTGTTGGCAAAACATGGTTACCTGCTCCAATGGTCGCATTGTTTCCCAAAATAAATTAGGTCCGGGGCAGGTAGCGGGAGCCTCTGATCTATGGCGGGGGCCATTTAGAATCAATTTCCCATCTCCGAGGGGCCCATTAGCAGGTACCCCACCCGGCTCAGGTCTACCGGCACGCGACACTTCCTCTCTGCCTCTCCTATTTACACTATATATATATATATTAAAAAGAAAATATCAGGACACGAGAACTAGGGAGCAATTAATTTCGGAAATTTTAAATACGCGGACTTACCATAACGAAAACCCACTCGATTTCTTAGAACGACTGGGCCAAAAAAGATGCGATTTATACGCACGTATTTATTCAGACAATGAGATACTAAACAAACAGGACGAAATGTATAGGTATGACAAACAGATATCCCATCACGCAGTACATAGCTTACATCCGGCATTAACAGATTTTATTTATCACATTAAATTTGATTCGTTAGAAGATTTAGAAGAAATATAAGAAACAGCGCGGCTCATATTGTACATAGACTTTACGGAGATAAAAAACAGTATAAGAATAACCCAACTCAAAATAATTACAAAAAGAAGAATTTCGAAAATAATTTTAAAAACAAAGAGTACCGACCAAACTTTAACAACCACCATGATTATCAAAATTACAACCGACCCCATCAGTACCACCGCGAGCAATATACGTCGTATAATAATCCCCAACACTACCGACCGTATCAGCATGAACAAAGTCCAACCTTTAATTCTTATAACAATAACAACCAACATAACTTCCGGCCACAACAGCGAGCTATTGAATATACGACTCCGATTTATAACCAACCGTGGGACCCCCAGTCGCAACATAGATTTTTTAATAAACCACCCTCTAGAAATATTAGGCAAAATTACCAACAACCGCAAATAGATTCTAACACCGTTTCGATGAGAACTGTTTCTAATAGGGTTCATACAATTGAAGAAGACAAAGATGAAAAAAATTAAATTATTGTTAGAGCGTATTGAATCTTTGGAAAAAAGACAGGATCATTTTTTTAGAATTAGGCCCGAGCACAAGCAGACCTCCGGACCGGATATAAACAATTTAAATTCTAAACCGGATAAAGAAATAGATAACCAGGATAAACAAATAGAAATTCACGACTTGAACTTAAACAACGACTTACCAAATCTAATCGACGGAAAAAAAAAAAAAAAAAAAAAAAAAAAAAAACAATTAATCCGCGACGAACATATAAAATCGGAAAAAAAAGAAAGTTTTAAAAACTTAATTCGCGAAGAACATATAAAACCGGAAATAAAAGTAACTGTAGAGAATTCTGTAAACAATATTAAGAATGTGGAAGAAGCGTATAATTTAAAACCTGAAATAAAAGTAAGTGTAGAAAATTCTGTAAACAAATTTAAGAATATAGAAACGACGACGAAAATTTAAAATACAAGGAACTTCAAGAACTTAATAAAAATAAAGAAACAGTCCGAAATAAATATCGTAATTTAAATAAAACAATAAAAACCGTTAATAAGTCACGGGAAGGAAAAGAAAAAAAAATATAATTAGTAAAATCAAAGAAACGGAAGATTTAAATTCGAATTTAGTGAAAGAAACAAACAATTTAAAGGCTTCGGAAAATAGTTCAAAAGTAACCGTTGAAAAATTAAATAATAATGTAACAAAATTTAATAAATTGAATCGAAAGACATTAAAAGAAATAATAGCTTCTATTTCCATAAAAAGTAGGCTGGATCACTGCCACAATAAGTTAAAACATTTTAAAACCTCAACTAAATGTTGCTTTAGGCGAGAAAGCAGTACACAACTTGTTTAAAAATAGAATGGTTAGAATCAGGCAAAGTAAATCAAAAAATAATTTTCCACTTTGGATCGTACCAAAAAAGATGTATAAATATAGGAAAAAACTAAGTAAAAATATTTAAATCGGATAATTTGTTGATTCTGGTAACTTCGAATTCAACATCAATACAATTTTTATTAATATTCATAATCATACCAATTATTAGTTTTCAAGTTTATGTTTTAGAAGCATAGAGATTTAAACAATAGAATTAAAAACGATTGTTTTTCAATCTGATAACTCTCTTAACTATTATAATTTATATTCATACCAGTTTTTGTTAATACTTAAATTTATTAATATTATCATTAATTATTAATAACACGTTTTAACTATTTCTGTAAAATTATAACTTACTTATTTTCATTTAGATTGCAAAATTTTTTTTTATGTTACTTCTCATTACGATGTTTCGTTTATAATTAATATTAATAGGTACTAATTTTGAAAATAGTAGTAAATTTCTAACAAATCAAAAATCATTATTTAATTTTAAGAATAACTTAATAATAATAATTAATTAATAATTTAATAATAATGATTTTTAGTTGATAATAATTATTTGTATGTTAATGTTAATTAGACTTTTAAAGAATGTATTTATATGATTATTACTCCGATAATAATGTTAACTTTCTTATATGCGTTACTAAATACGTTTAGGATTAAACGGTTGTATTCGTTCTATTTTTAAGCTTCTATTATGTTTGCTGTTTAAACAATTACATCGTATCGACGAAACTAAAAGAATCTGTAAATTAAAATTATTATTTTATTTTATTATTCTAACAATTCAATTTAAACAAAACGAGGTATGATCACTTTATCTAATGTTCTGTTAATAACTGGAATCGAAATATTAAATATAAAGCTAAAGGGATAAACAATTTCACAGTTTTAAGTTTAAAGTTAAATTATGCATTTTAATCATCTTCGTGATTAAGTATTGTTATTTTTGGTTAAAAAGTTAATAAGTTTACATTACGTCTCGATCTTTATTTCTTGCTTATTTTTGTTCTTAAGAAGTTGAATATAATTGTTATATTTTTTTATGCATTTATAAAATGAAGTTAGCGTTACAGATATTATATGATTTAAATGGTTTACACATCAAAAATTTAAAATAGACTTATCAGAATAATTTGGTTAATATTCATTCAAACCTTAGGAAAAAAAATATCATTTTACCAGTTTTATAGTCAGACAGAATTTAAATAAATAATAGATATTTTAATTTTAATAATGCACTAACTAACTACATGACTAAAATAATATTATTTTGCATTATACTAGTGAGTGGCTAGCTGAACTCAAACTCTTTGGGATTATTGAACAGAGTCCACTCTACCCTAAACGAATTATTGAGAATAATAGGAAAAGAAAAAGATAAATGTTCTATGCAGCAGAAATTAAGATTAGCGGTAATAGCGTACAATAATACCTTAAATAATAAATTAAAATTAACTCCTAACGAAATTACTTTTGGAACCTCCAGATTAGAGTCAGACGAAAACACCGACCTGACAGAACAATATGTATTAAAATATCATAAGGACCAACAATTATTACATAAACTAATTAGATCTAAAATAAATGACGAAAAAGAGACAAGGACAGAAAAATTAAATAAAAATAGAGAAGACCCTTTAGATATTCAGAAACAATTAGGGGATACAGAATATTTGAAAAATACCCAAGCGAAAATAAAAAGTAGAGACAAATTTAAAAAAGTAAATGTAGTAGTAAAAGACAAAAGACCAATTAAAACTCATATCGACAATATTAAAAGGCCCAATAGGAAAAAAACGGAAAAAAGAAACAATCTATTTCGGACGACGATAATGAATCCATTCGCGTGAATATTTCGGATGTCTCAGATAATTACGATTCAGACAGTGGTTCTGATTAAAACTATTTAATTTTATTTAAACAATATAAAAATGTTTTAAAAATCTTTTATTTTAAATATAATAAATGCAATGGTATTAGGAGTAATATTTATGTTATATTGAAGGAATTATCTGTATTAAATTGACAATGCTGTAGTTATTTTAATAAAGTCGGACTTTTGTATTTTGCTGTGAAATATTATATTCCATGTTAATAATGTAAAAGATCATTCAAAGCATTATTTTATTTCACGATAATATTCTGTTTGATTTATTTTGTAATTAATATTTTGGAGAACTATAATAAATATTAAGATACTATTATTTTGTCTTGAAATATTATTTTGATTGATCATTGAGAAAGGTATATTTATTTTGAAATTATTATTAATTGTAATTAGAAGAGTGTTTGAATTATTATTTTGATTTAAAATATTATTATATATATATATATACATACACATTGCTCCAGGTGCAACTAAATTTAACCCAACTTTAAAGTATACTGTTAATGAATTAGATCTTTTAATAAATTTAGATAAAACAAATTTTTTTTTTTGTTCCAAGCCCCTTTGGAAAATTAGTATACAAGGATATGTGAGTAAGGGGGCAGAAAGATTTATGGTTGGCCTTTTACTGTATTGAAAAATACAACGTAACGTATAATATAGGTTATGTCATTATATACAATACAGTCCCTCGGGCTCAGCATCCGATGTCCCGGCAGTCCGGACTTCTCGGCGACCCGGTGAAAATATTGAGTCTTTTAAACGTAATGAATTTCCGCCAAAGCTCAGAATCAGGATGAAATGAAACACTTTCTTTTAGGTGATGGTATCAACACAACAATAAAAGAAAAACCTGAAGAGAATGACTCCGACAGCGAAGACCCTATAACCACGAGGAAGAACCGAAAATGTGACATATTCAAGGTTTAAAAGCAGTTGAAGAATGCTTTGATAATTTGAGAAGCGAGGAGCTACACCGATGGATATATTCTTCCTCCACTGACTTCGAGATGGAATTACAAGGAACCGGGTTCAGTGTCAGAACCAAACGTATATTATGAACTTTATTCGAAAAAAGTAAATCATGTATTTTCTCCATCAAGACCCTTTTCAGGGTACAATGTGCTACGGTGCTATATATATACATGAGGAATAAAAGAAAACATATACTATGAATATGATACATAAGTTATTATTGTTGAGCCTTATCAACCGATAAGGCTAACTTAATTTCTGTAACTCGGTACCCTGCCGGTCCACGGTACGGTCCCACAGTTTGTCTGATATTTACACATATACTGTGGTTATTTATATATCTAATGTCATATTGGCCATCTTTCTTAGGTGGAAATGGTGTAAATTTGGCCTATGGGTAATTTTGTGGGCCCCCATTTCCTCGGGAACTCCAAATGCAATTTCTCCATACGACATATCTCCTGTTCCAAACAGATTGTGCCGGGGGTGAAAGAGCCAGTATAATTGCGATTTCTGTAAATAATTTATTTTTCTGTAATAAATAAACTACCGTTTCGTATAGTTTTATCCTAATTTAAACTATTTTTGGTAGCTTTTTTCAAGAGAGCCCATAATATACATGTACAGTCTGAGTATCTCTTAGTGTAAAAAAAAAAATTGGATGAAACTAGATCAAAAATGTAGCAAAATGCTGCAGACCTCACCTTTCTATTTCAATCCGTTGGAGATATACGATAAATCAAAGACTTTTTTGAGGAAACCACATTTTTTTCCATAAAAGCTGTTATATCTCTATTTTGTTTAAATATTTTTCAAATTTTGACCATTTTCGGATTTAGCATTAAATTTTTTAAAATAGCAGAGTATCTGTAACCTTGAATTTTACAAACTCGGGATCTAAAGATCAGCTTGATCTTCATCTTATTTGGGGAAGTCACAATGTCTCAATTACTTAGAAGCTCACCGTTTTTCTAAAAAAACATCCATAAAACGTCAAAACTTGCAAAGTTAATAAGCTTTCGAATGATATGTTAAACATAATGATTTTGTTTCGATTTCATGGAGAAATTTACTTTTGAAACCGAAAAAAACCTGGTGTTCTCATTTGGCATACAAATCAGTCACTTGTGTAAAAAAAAACATTACGACAATCCCTTAATGAAAATGTGCATTTTAAACATACTAAACTCTTCATTGGATTAAAAAGCAAAGAAAAAAATGAATGTTTAATGGAAAATAAGAAAAAATTGTCAATAAAGCGACACCAGATCAGAGGATCTTATGTTATTACATTTATTTATTTATTATTATTATTGAGGATTTATTTTATTAGATTTTCAATGTAATGTTTAAAATCCAATGATAATGAACATAGACCTCAATTTTGCCGTTAGCTTTTAGATGCAGATTGTGTTGAAGAATACCACTTTTTGAGGAGAATTTTATTGGCAAATGAGTCTGTTTTTACAGGGGAAGGCATTTGTACCTATCCATGTATATTGCAATAAGCATTTTTTTTTACACTAAGAGGTACTCAGCCTGTATATAATTTACGTCCTTGTCGATTAGTTGTTACTTGATAGTCTGTTCTTATAAACTCAATTATTCTTCTCAATTCGTTTCACACTGCAAATTGATCTTAACAAGCTTCGATTGATTCTGATTTATCTCGATAGTTGAATTATATTGACTGATTGGCGATAGCTTCTTGATGATTATCAACACTTCGTTCTTTATTTTATATCATAATTTAATATATCAGCTCAGGATGCCTTTTCTTCTGTAAGTCCTTCAAGCAGTATTAGGCCAATCTCCTTTCCTTAATATTTTCACTTTCTTGGTTCATTATACAATATCGAGGGTTGAAATGCCACAAGTAAAACACAAGTCGTGGCCAAGCTAAGAAAACATAACAAATTGTTTTTAATGTAACATTATTTTTGGTAACGGTTCGGATCGGCGACACCAACCCCTAAACCCGCTCAGAATACCTTTTATCGATTCTAACCTTGTTCCGATTTATTTCGATGTTCTAGTCGCTGCTTTTAGAGGGGGAAGGTTATTCTCCTACATTTACTGAGAAACTCTAAATCCCTGTTCAAAATAATATTAACTTCTGTTTACCTTCTAATATTAAAATGAGAAATAAGGAAATATTAAAGTGGAAATAAGGAAATATCGAAATATAAGACACTAAATCAATTTTTAATTTAATCAACAATTAATATACTACTGAACCACCAATAAAGTTTATTCCTGATGAACTTTCTCTCAGAGAAGTGAAAATAACAAATTATAAATATAAAAAAGACAGAATCCTTAAGTATTTATTTGGCATAACTCCTATTTATTTAACATTTGTAGCTACATACATGTTTCGGAGATAATGTTTCATCATCAGGCTTCTAATTTTTTTTAAAAACACATTAATCTATAACATTATACCAATAGTTCTACAATTATATAGTGATGTGTCATTTACCTCTTAATTATTTTCACATTGTCAATTCTCCATGTTATAAGCCATTATATAATATAAGACAGAATCCTAGTTGAAAGTGAAGATGTTAATTTCTGCTATATTTTCTAATGGGAAGTGGAAATAAGAAAACATAAAAAACCTGTGATATACTTTCTCACATTTATTTATAAACTGATATGTTTTATTGAATTAATTATACAATCTGTCTCACTTTAGCACAAAAAGTAATATGAATAACAAAGAATCCATTCACAAAGTATGTATACTGAAATTTATCACTGAAATTGAAACAATAGATACAAATATATAAAACACCAAATCCATGTACAAATAAATCTTGTTAAGTTTCATAACACTTTTACAAGTTGTAAATTTTATCACCTAAATTGATAGAACAAATATAAATATGTAAAACACCAAATCCATGTACAAATTAATCTTCTTAAGTTTTATAACACTTTTACACATAAGATTAGATGAAATAAGAAAACATGAATTCATAAAACACTTAATCCTTTATGAAACTCATTTTGTGAACTTCTGTTTCACTTATTTACATTTAAGAAGTCTAAATATCAATATATGTCCAGAAAATAAGGCTTCAAAAGGCCGTTTTCAAGAAAAAACTGCGGAACTTTTATTCTCAACGGATCTTTATGTTTTTTGGGGTGCTGAATCCGAATCTGAAGTTTGCTACCACGGCAACCATCGGCTTCATATCCAAAATCGCAAAAAACCGCCAAAAAAAAACCGGGAGTCCTTGAAAAATACCAATAGGTGAGTTTATAAAATATTTTTAACATGCATATTATCGTATTTATATATACTACATTCCTGAAAACGGCCTTTTATTTTACTGTACATTGTACGGAAATAATTTCATGAACGATTTTATACATAGGATCTGATAATAAATTTAACCAGCATTAATATGAATAAAAGAATTTAGATCGGACCTATATTTTTAGAGTTAAAGAGATTAAGGGGCCAAAAACACATACTAGTACGCTAAAAACCCGTACTTTTGTGAAATCCAAGTTTTTTAGTACATTTTTCAACTATTTGTCTGATCTAAAATTACTATTTTTCATCTAAAAGCTTGTTAAATTTACTATTGGAATGTATATATGAAGTTTAATCAAGTCCCTTAAAATATGCATCCCAGACGCCTAAAAACCCGTATTGTTGTTAAATCCATGGTTATCGGCACATTTTTCATTATAACTCCGAAAGTATTTGTCCGATTTAAAATGTTTTTTTTCTATCAGAAAGGTGGTTAAATTTACAATTAGATCCTAAGCTGTCGCGCTGAAAATCACGTACTTTTGTAAAACACATTTTTTTTTGGCACATTATTCGCTATAACTCCAAAACCATTTGTCCGATCCAAAATTTAATATTTTTATCATAAAGGTGGTTAAATTTACTATTGTAACTTTTATATGTAACTTATAATTAACACCATGAAATACCCACACCAGTCTACTGAACATGTCATAGTTTACATATTTTGCCAAAACATACATATTTAGCGTGCTAGCTTGGGTGGTTTAAAGGATTTAATATAATTTACGTATATAGCATCTGATAGAAAATTTAATCAGCTTTGCGATAGAAAAAAGGAATTTGGGATCGAACAATTATTTGAGCAGTTAGAGCGACAAATGTGCCAAAAAACACTTGGATTGTACAACAGTACGTTTTTATTAGCGGGCTGGCATGTACATTTTACGGGGTTCGATTAAAACTTCATTTATAGATTCTTATAGTAAATTTAATCAGCTTTAAGATGAAAAAAAGTAATGTTGTATCGGACAAATAGTTCCAGAGTTATAGCCAAAAGAGTACGACAAACGTGTTTTCGGGGAGCTGTGGGGCTGACGACAAGTAGGCCAATTTCTCCATTTTTTCCCAATTACGTAACTTCGCGAAAAATGGTCCGATTTCGGATTTCTTTTTTTTCATTATGTAGGTACTAGTTCCAGGTACAATTAATATTTGAAGACTTTCTTCGAAAAAAGCTTCGTTATCGTGGTATAGATAAAAAAAACAAAAATAACGGGTTTTTTTGGCGTTTTTTTTTGCGATTTTGAATATGAAGCCGATGGTTGCCGTGGTAGCGAACTTCAGATTCGGATTCAGCACCCCAAAAAACATAAAGATCCGTTGAGAATAAAAGTTCCGCAGTTTTTTCTTCGTCAAACCCTTATTTTACTGGACTATATAACAAACTAAACAACACAATCCAAGTTGAAACTGTAGAAATGATTGTTTTTACATGTGAGGTTATAGGAATGTACTATCGAAAAATGTAAACATGAAGTGAAGCGTAAGGATCGAACTGGTCGGTGTAGCGCGGGTCAACCTAGTTTGGTGGTGTCGCCGATCCGAACCGTTACCTTATTTTTAATCAAATATTCCGTAATTATCTTGTGAAAGTTGTGCTGAAGAAATAGGTAAAGATTGACATATTTAAATGTTAAGTTCTTTTACATGCCTCTTGATATGACTTCCTCTTTTCTTATTAGAAATGATTTAAAAACTTTAATTACTATATTATATCTTTTATATAGTAAAGTTAATGTTCGTTAAGTCTAATGAAGCATAAATTAAATAATTATTTCTTAATTATTTAATTTATGTTATAATTGAAGGGTTTAGTGGATAAAAGAATTATGTCACATTTTTAAAATACAGTAGAACCCCTCATATCCGAACTCGGGACATCCGACTCCTCGGATTATCCGTCATATCCATCACCTCTCCTCCCGCCAGTCCCAAATGTTCGATTATGTGAATCACAGTAGTGCATCCGAGTTCCTCGCATAGTTACCTATTATGGCTACCCCAAAACGTAAACGTACTGTACCCACGCTTCATAAGAAATTAGAAGTTCTTCAGATCATGGAAAATGGTCAGTCAGTAAGCCCAGAGCATTCAAGCATATGAACACGTCATCGTTACCTGTTTATTACCGAAATTAAAAATCGGCTTCGATGGACAGTTCGTTGTTTAAACAGTGGTCTTTTGAACAGATTGCCCCAAACGTAGAAAAACACTTGAAAATGAAAAATCTGCCACTCAATGCAGTTTTGCTTCTCGATAATGCCCCCAGCCATCCTTCTGAGACATGGCGGAGGGTACCAAAGAAGATCTCGACGATAATCAAATTGTAGCCGCGGTTCTCGATGCAGAAATGGAGGTTATGAAATGGAGGGCGAAAAGATTAGTCAGACCCCAGCTAAAGAGGCTTTCGAAATTGCGATAAAATACATCGAGTAGCATCCAAACACAAGACCGATGGATGTTATGTACATTAAGAAGTGGAAGGATACTGTACCGCTGCTACAGCAAGATTAGGTACATTAAGAAGTGGAAGGATACTGTACCGCTGCTACAGCAACATTAGGTACATTAAGAAGTGGAAGGATACTGTACCGCTGCTACAGCAAGATTAGGTACATTAATTCAGAAAAATATAACTGACTTTTAAAAAAATAAATTTATGTATAATTAATTTGTTGGATATGCATATATGTACATACTAGCATACTTCCGTGTTTAATGCTTCAGTATTTTTTGTGTTCTACAGGATGTCCCGAATTTAAATGACAAAACTTCAGGAACTTATAGGGGACCGGAAACTATGACAAAAAGTCCTTTGGAGATTTGCTCGTTTTAGAGAAAATCACAAAAAAAGAAACAAAACAAAAATGTCACAGGTAGTGATTATCACCTTTCAAAGTTCGTCAGGCTAGGCAGTGAGATATGTAAAAACACTTAATGTTATCCTTTACATTCTTTTATTTATTTACATTTTGGCTTCCTTCTAGGATTATAATTCCTAAATCAGTCTTCAGTCAGTTACTCAGATATTTTTGTGTGAATAGCATCAGCCACAATGCCGCATACATATTCTAATGTAGAATACGCTGATATGATTTTTGTGTTTGGTTTCTGTAACGGTAATGCTTTAGAAGCGGTGCGGGAGTATGCGCGGCGATTTCCAAATAGAAGAGTGCCTAATCGACGAGTCTTTTCGTTAACTTTTTATAGACCTTCGAGAGACTGGGTCATTCTTAATACGTAATGAAGGCGACCAATTCCAGGCAGCAATAAGATCAGATTATCGGAGAAATTGTGTCCAACGCCACTTCGATAACAATCCTGAGACTAGCATCCGAAGAGTATCTGCTGCATTAGTAATATCGCGGCAAGCAATATGGTGAACTTTGAAAGGTGATAATCGCTACCCATACCATCTTAAAAAAATTCAGAATTTATTACCTCAAGATTATGTCAAGTGATTGAATTTTAGTAACTGGTTTCTTGACAAATTTCGCGATGATAATTTATTTCCCTTAAAAATTATATGGACCGATGAAGCTACCTTTACAAGAGGAGGTATTGTTAATCAAAGAAATTATCATGTATGGGCTCTTGAAAATACCAGAGCTACCAGAGAGAATAGGTTTCAGCATGAATTTGCTATTAACGTTTGGCTTGGAATTTGGAACGGATTACTGGTGGGACTATATTTTTTACTTGGAAGATTGAATGTTATCACATTTAGACATTTTTTGGAGAACGACTTTTCCACTTATTTAGAACCTTGAAGCAGAAAGTTTATTCGGTGTCAATCAACTCAAGAGAGCAATTAAGAGACCGAATCATAGATGCAGCACACCAAATATCATCAGAACAATGTTTAGCTGCAATTTATCAAGTGAGTGCTAGATGCTTGTATTGGTGCTAGAGGACAACATTTTGAGCAACATTTACATTAAAAAGAACATAACATAAATATAAATGTAAATAAATAAGTATAAAAATGAAAACTTGTTTTGTTTCTTTTTTTACGATTTTCTCTAAAACTAAGAAAAAACGAGCAAATTTATAAAGGACTTTTTGTCTTAGTTTTTCAGTCCCCTAAAAGTTCCTGAAGTTTTGCCATTTAAATTCGGGACACCATGTATATGTTTTGTATTCAATAAACACGTACATTTACATACATATGTAATACTCGTTTATGTGTATTTTTATTAATTTTTTGTTGATCCTCGGATTATCCGACCACGCTCCGGTCCCGTCGGTGACGGATATGGGGGGGGGGGGTTTCTACTGTACAATCTAATTCATTGGATAAGGAACTTATGTGCAGGAGTGTTAAGTTGCGAAATATGAATATTCCAAAACAACTAGAAAGAGCTGTATGATAAAGATGAAGGGGTTATGTAACATTTCCTTGCTTAAAAAAAAAAAATTACTCAAAATAGTGCTTTTTTACATAACCCCAGTATACTTCATACTCCAAACCCTTCAATTTATTTTTAACATAATCAAACATTATAATGTAATGAAACTGAACGCTGTTTCTTCCTAATTCTTGCTTCTTTTTATTTTAGTTTGTTTATTAGAAAATTTACTCAATATAGATATAGATAAAACTATATTTATTAAATGAATTCCCAAAAATCTAATAATACATTCGATAATAAATCAAAAAATGTTTATAGTGCGGAAGTACTACTAAGAAGGTATCTTAATTATAGATTTTAAAATTAAAAGTGAACACTAAACAAATAAATTCAAAACTCTTATTAAATGAAAACAAAACATTTGAATCAAATTTGTGAGTATTTAGTAAACGGTGAAAATAATAATAATTAAATATTTACAGAAAATCTTTAATATTTTTCTTAATAACATCTAATTTGTATAAAAACATGAATCATCTTTACTTTTTAAGTATCTTTAGTTTTCAAAACATAAATAATGAACTAATGCTTCAGACATTTTAATGTGGATGAGTTATTAGAAAAAATAATAAAAAGTTGTCCATTTTTTTTCTATTAAATTAGAATAAAATAATTTGTTGTAGTTCTACAATAAATTGTATGAAACAATATCCAATTGCTCTTGATTTGATATTGTTCTTCTAAAATCGTCAATATTTATTTATTTATTTTAATGAAGTAACTGAAAGCTTTCATTTTATAATAACATATTTGCATACCTTTAGGAAAATTGGTCCTAATTTATCCAACTTCTAGCCGCTTATTATTTAAAAGCAAAAGTTGTTTATTTTCCCTAAAAATAACTATTATTTCAGATCGTCAACATGTATCTACACTATTGTATCTCATTGAAACTTTGTTTTCATGAATGTTATTGTGAATTGTTTCAGTTTATACAAAATATTATAATTTCTTAAATACAAATTTTAATTTCCTAATTAGTCAACTAAAAGAAAAGCTTATACGATTAGTTTAATTATTTGGATCCTTTACCACAAACTTTAGAACTATCCTGATTAAATTACTGCTTTCATAATAATTTTGAATGACCTAATAAAAAATTATTCCTTTAAAATAATAATTATTTTTATTTATTTTAATTTAAAAATAAATTAAAAGAATTGTACTTATATTGATGCATGTCGAGTAATAAGCTATACAATTGAAAAGCTGAAAAATGAAAATATCTTTAGGTTTCCTCACTTGAAAAACAGCTGATAAAGTTGAAGTCAGCTGACATTCATCGTAATGGATATACATAAAATGGTAGAATCTTAACCTATGGGAAAAAAAAAAAAAAAAAAAAAAAAGAATAAATGATTCTTAAATAAAGAGAATTCGTCTTGTGAAGGTTTTGGCCTAATATGGATTTGCTAATTCGAACTAATGTGAAAGTGTGTACAAGTAATTGATAATACATTGGGGAGTAAGATAATAGAGAGATCTTCGCGATGTTATAGGAGGATACTGAAGAGGATACTATGCAGAAGGCCGTGGAGAGCTGGTGGAAGGGCAGGTATTCAGGTAACAGAATAATTATCAGCCATAGTGAAGATAGGACAAGATGGCCGCCTCCAAGTCTGGGATCATCTTGCCTTAGCGGCTCTCCTGTCTATGGAAGTATTTATCTGTGATAGGAGTCCTTAGAAATATTTACTCATAATGAAAATGTTATTTATGTCAGGTACCTACCGTCGCACAGTGGGGCCATTCCGGAATCTAGCGGGACAAAAGTCCAAAAATGAAGTTTGATTTGTTGATACAGAAAGTGGTTGATCTAACAGGCTAAATGTTGGAAGACGTGAACCGAAGTGAATCAGGCTGAGGCAATGCCAATAAAGCAATTCAATAAATAACGAACTAATACCACTTTAATTTAGTACGATATTAAGAATTAAGTTATTATTCTTTCAAGCAATCGACAGTGAACATCGTAATAAGTTTTCTTATTTTTTACATTTCACAATGAATTATAATCAAAATAGTAAGTATTAGTGAATTTTTTTTTTAATTTTATGGTATTTTAGATACTCAGACGGTACACCAATTAAAAAGTTCACAAGTAAAAAAAACATTTTCATGTTTTATCTGAAACTTTTAACGTAGGTGAACGTAGATTTTAAATTATGGTTCTGTGTGTCTGGGAACATTTCATTTTAGTGAATATATTGGATTTTACTGCCCGTTTATCAATAGCACCAAAAATTGTGTTTCAGGCGGAGTACTCTCAGTTGCGCAATTGGAATTGGCTGAAGCGTTACGGGCTGGAGGTTTCAGTTTTAATAATTCCCAGGAAGAAAAAATATATATGGTCAATTATATAATTCAAAAATTTGCAATTGGGCAACATACAGAGGATGTCCAAAAATGCCAACACAATGAAATCAAAAGATACAGGGAACATTTTGCTCGGAAAATGTCTCGCACAGTAACCAACACTGACATTATGAATAGTTTGTAGATTTCGTCTGATCCTTTAATTAGCTGATACAGACCACTACCTGAGATAAATACGACTTTCTGTAATAGTGTTCTCAATTTGCTTGTAATACCAGGCGCAAATACGTAATGTGTTTGAGTTCTGCTCGTTTTAAGATAGAAATTAAGTATTATAGTGTTAAAGGTTTAAGAACACATTGCACTGATTTATAAATATTATAAATTATATTTATTTATTACTGTACAAACTTTCAGAGAAATAGTTGTTACAGAGGAATTTTTCAATCACAATATTGACATTATTATCATAAAGTAGGTATATTCTTTCTTTTTTTTTTTTAATTTAATTTATATAATCATCGATAAAGCAATAAATGGTTTTGTGAAGTTTTTTTTTCTTAATAAAACAACAGGTTACAAATAAAATTTTAAATGTTCTATCAATCTTTCAATAACCTTGTTTTAAGTAGTTGAAGTTGTTCTGGATGAGAAAAAAATATTACATTATCCGTACGATCGCTTTCAGACTTTTGTCCCGCTAGATTCACGATTGGCCCCACTGTGCGTCGCCAATTTAAGAAAAATATAACTGGCTACATAAGTAATCTATATTAAGGCATTTATTTTAGATTTTAATTGTAATAATTTTATAACTAATTAATTAATATTACAGTACTGATTGAATTATATAAGAAAAACACAATACATATTATTTCACTTTGTTAAATGAAATTTACACCTGTGGACTTCTACTCGGCTCTAGAAATTCCATTCAGTAGTTATACATTAATGCTTAAGTAATAAGTAAATAATACTAACTAATATAAAAATTATAATATGTAATTGTGTAATACGTTTATCAGATAGCAGTACTAGCAGTTGTCCTATAGACGATAGTATAGAATGATCAATCTAATCAGAAATTGATAAATGTTTTGCTACTTCTACGATATAAAATCTTTTCAAATGCTGGCTGGACCTTAATCATCAATCATTAGTCCTAACGACGGGCAGATTTCCAAAATACAAGCAATTTGAAATACCGCCCTCGTCGTAGTGGCTCGTATTATGATCGGTAGCAAGATAAAGGGACAAATATTAACTTAAAAAAAACAAAAAAAAACTTAAATTATCTGAAAATAAAAGAATTAAAAGACAATAAACTGCTCTTTGATTCCGACTGCTCCAAATTTACTAGACAAACGTTTAAAGCTCCCGATAAATTACAAAAGAGTTATTTACAAGACAGTTATTAGATACATTTGGACATACGTTGTTGAGCTCGTTGTTGGAAACCTTTCAATTCTTCTCCTACCCAATCCTTTATAAAATCCTCAATGCTCCTTATTATTCCATCAGTAAACTTATCCACGAAGATCTTAATGTTCCATACGTTGCTGATTTGGCACAAACCAGATACCTATCCTTTCATAGTAAGCTCAAATCCTCTAATTTCTCAACTTGCTTCCCAAACCATTCCCGATAATCCTCCGAGGCGTCTGAAAAGAAGATGACCAAGAGAACTTCTAATGTAGAACTTTTGTAATGCTACTAGTGAGTAGTTCTTTACATGTTATTGACATTTCATTGTAATCTAATGCCTTATATTGAAAAATAAAAGTTTATCTGAAATTTTAAAAATTGTAGATAGAATATACATTTCTGCTGATAAGAAAAGTATAAAGTTTGATGACAAAAATTACTTCGGATTTCTAAGACTTCAGTCAACATGCAGAAGGATCAATTGAGAGAGATATTTATCGGAATATTTTATTTTACAGTTAAAATTAAAAACATTCTCATCAGGGCTGAAAAATGTATTTGTTTTATGTAAAAGTTATCAGCATCTCCAAACTCTGAGATAAACTATCGTTTGCCTTCAAATAACGACTAGCCTATACTATTATGTAAAAGGAAAACACAGTTTTCATTGATTTCACAGTGATCAATAATAGCGAACACTACTGAATCAATCTTTTTAGCAATAATAAAATTGAGTGATTTTAAATTATTTTTTATTAAAAAAGCGATAATATGTGTTTAACAATGACGTTTAGAAATTTTTCGATAGGCGGCGAGCGCCACTCTATTGTTATTCGTATAAAATTTATTTAATTCCATAAAATTATTAAAAAAGATTTAAATATGTAGTGCGACGTGTGGATCCCAGTCAAGGTTGAAAATCGACGATTCCGCAATAGATTTTACAATTACAATGCTAAAACTACTGAACCCATCTCTACCAAATTTTAACTGCATCTTCACAGTTCTAGGAAGGTTTAACAAAATTAAAATTTTGTTTGAATGTACAACGTTAAGTGGCTAGATCGAGGTTTGCCACACTGTCCATATACTTTTATAGTTTGAAATTAAAATCTATTAATAGCCTCTGTCCATTTGAACTACCAACACATACGTTATATTAAAATAAAGAGTCGATATCCAAAAAAGCTTTTACGTAATCTTTAAACACCTAACCAGTGCAATTTTAACCAGATTAAAAATCACAGTTTTCATTCTTTCCTGTTAGAATGTTTACAATACAATGTTTTTGTCGTTAAACCTGAATTGTTAGTTCTCAATATCTAAATTGTCTACTTATGAGAGCGGGCGAAGCCGCGACTGGAAATGATAGTTATAAATAAAATTCTTTTGGAAGTAAGTACACAGTAGAGGAATCTGAACAGAATATGAGAGTGAGCCAGAATAGGGACTGCCATCTTCACTCTGCTCTGAGGGAGGCATGAAACGGAAAATAAATAATAGAATGGAATTCTAGAACCGCCGTCAAAGAGAATACTCAAGTTATGAGATAGAGGTAGAAATATATTGGCGTGCAAAGAGGTAGATAGAAGATAGAAGAGGGCTAAGAGAACTGCCTCCTCCTGAGAACGGCTGCTATTGGCAGTTCCTTCTCCTTCCTCCATCAGGAACCCTTCACCTACCCATTTCCTCCATCCTTCTCCCTCTAATAGAAAATTGATGGCGCTAATTTCCTCATTTCTTTTCTCCTCGTTTTATTCCTGGCTCAAAAACCTTCCAGTTCAGCCAATTGACAAATTTCTTTTTAGTCCCATAGCCATTGCTGTCTCCCTATCTCCCTCTCCTTCCTCTTTCTCTCCCCCCTCACTCTCCCTCTCTCTCTCTCTCTCTCTCTCTCTCTCTCTCTCTCTCTCTCTCTCTCTCTCTCTCTCTCTCTCTCTCTCTCTCTCTCTCTCTCTCTCTCTCTCTCTCTCTCTCTCTCTCTCTCTCTCTCTCTCTCTCTCTCTCTCTCTCTCTCTCTCTCTCTCTCTGTAATGCTGGAAGCAGTTTTGTTGTAGATTTTAGGTATATAGGTATTTTTAGGTATTTATTTGAGAAATGTTTCGTATTAGTTATAGTCTAACTTAATTCATATTGTACAAAACTTAGATCTGAGATATTTAGAATTAACTTAGAATTAAGGTACCTAGTTTTAAATTAAAAAAATATACTCTATCAATCTTTACTATTTCTGGCGTATTTTGTTTGACTAATCATCGAGATATTTAAGAAATGTTTACTATTCAGTTCGTTTATTTCTTCTTTACAACCTTTCTTCTTTATAACCTAAATATAGATATTCGTATCAGATAATATAAGTTGGAGGAACATGTATGCTGAGGATCCCTCTGTAGCCTCCTTTGAGCTGAGAGCCGGGCCGGGCTATGACAATTCCTGTCACTACCAAGCTGTTGGCCCGGCTGGCAGGTGGCAGCACTCTTAGTTTAGGGTATGGTGCCTCTTTTCAATTCCATAGCTAGAGTACTTCACTATACTTCACATCACTCACAGCCTCCTACGTTATTCACAGAAGTGAGAATACAATGTAAAGCCTAGGAAGATGTTATCTGAAAATAGAAATAGTATGATAAATTTGAATAGAAATACATTATATAGATTTATTTAAAGAATAAAGGAGAAAAATACTTGGAAAAATTAATAATTATTACTATTATTATGGAGCATTCAGTGATTTGTTGTCAAGGATTTGTAACCTTGAAATGGTGGGATGGAAATAGAGGTCATTACAGAAGAATGTATGATGGAGAAAGACAAAGGAGTAGATCGGTGAGGCAGGCTAACAAATAATTAGGAGCCGTAGGGAGGAGATAACAAGATGGCCGCCTGTGGTCATGGTCAATAGTCTTCGGCTGGCGGTGTGGTCCTGGGGTGCCAGGGTGCCAGGGTCCTAGGGTGCCAGGGTGCCAGGGTGCTAGGCATCGAAAGCGAGCAATGCCTCCTTGACTTTATTCTACAGCTTGATCTCAATTGTTTGGATCATTTGTGAAACTGAAAATTAAAATAATCGATTGTTGCAGAGATAACATATATTTATGGCAATGTTATGATTTCTCAATTTGGAAAATAATCAGATATCTATTCCTCTACTTCAACATCATACGAAGTGTGAAAATGAAATAGTGTACATACCTGAATAGGCAGTAACTGTTTATTAGAGAATCGATAAATTTGCAACATAAGATTTATACTATTTTTTTTTTTTTTAATCTGTTTTATAAAATAATAATACCATCAGTCAAAGTCGAGGGGAAATAATAATTTGACTTAGGTGGGGTTCGGACCCAGAGCCTTCTTTAGCGGGTATTCAGTGATGGATATCCTTCTAGCTATGTTTATTTGATTTATTTTAAATAAAAAAAGATGAGAATAGACAATATTAGTTGAGGAATGGCACGATCTGAAGTAGTAAACATATTTATTGGACTTACACGGTCTAACATATATATAGGATAAATTAAAGTATCAATCAAATATGAAAGTTAAATTGGAAATAATATTTACATATAATGAAATTGTAACGTAAAATTCTACAAACATCAAGAAACGATAACAGATGGAATTAGGAAAAGGAGACTAATGTTCTATGGGTACATACAAAGAATGAGTCGAAGCAGATTAACATGAAAAATTGTACAAAAATTTGAAAGATTAAAAGGCAAACTCAATTGGCTTTTTCATTGTTTTGTAAAATAATAATACACTCAGTAAAAGTACCTGAAGATTTAACAGAAATTGAAGACATAACAAACTATAGAAACAAAGTTAAAGTGTGGGAAGGCTTCCAGGACAAAACAGTTCTAAAAAGAAAGGAAGGGAAATGGACGGCAGAAAAGAGGAAAGAGAAAAGTGAAGAGATGAGGGAGTATTGGAGAAAGCGTAAAACTAACTTGCTGGCTTAAACGTGGTCCTTAGCTGTTCTGGAACAAAAAAAAAAAAAAAAAAAAAAACTTGTACGATAATAATTAGCTTTATAACTATAATGTTTAAATCATTTGGTATTTGTAGTTATGAAAAGTCCTACATTTTGAACATAATAGAATGAGAAAGTATTTATAAAGAGTGTAAAATATTTTAAAGAGAATAATTAATTAATAATTACGGAGGCGACCACTCGGAGAAATTATTTTAAGTGGAAAGAATTTGTGAGCAAGTTCCAGGAATTACTTTCAGAGGGTTCCAGCTTTAAAAAAGATAAATATTTGAATTTAAAGAAATGATTCGTAAAAAAGAATTTCTTAAAGTTGTCAATTGTTCGTTAAATGACAACTGTCAGCTGAAACCAACAGCTTTATTCAACTAAATTGGTTACACAAATTTATTTATATATTTTATTAATATAAGGCCGTTTCAAACGTCCTGTCGTTTTTTCATTAATTTAGATTTATTTGGTCTTTACGGTACTTGTGATAATTCTATTTTCAATTCGACCTTTTCCAATGCAAACAATATTGTCAACTGTCTTCGAAATAGGGATTGTCTTGTGATCCAATCAATTTAATGACGTTTAATGGACTGTATTAAAATGGTGAGTGTTGAAATTCAAATTCGGTCAATTTTATTATATGAATTTAAACTTGGCTTGAATGCTACCGAGGCCGCTCGAAAAATATGATCCGTGTTTGGTGAGAAAGTACTCTCTCAGCTTAAAAGTCAATTTCGATTTTCCAAATTTCGTCAAGACTTAACGATGGTGATGCTCTTTCTGGAAGACCCCAAGTTGCCAACAAACAGGAAGTTGGAGCTTCGATTCGAATCCACTGCAAATATGTGCGGAAATCGGTAACAAGTTAAATATTTCACAAGCAACAGCCTGGAGATACCTACTTGAAATGAGAAAATGGACAAATGGGTCCCCTCACAAGTTATAAGAGGTTTCATACTGTTTCGCAAAATTTCTAATTAATGGAAATTGGATGGGGAACATTAACCCACCCATCATATTCTCCTGATTTTTTTTTTTTTTTCCTAATCCCCTTTATTTTTATGTTTTATAACACAATTACAAAAATTATGAATCCACTCCTTTTTCTGCACTTGATGCATTTTAAGGGATTTCTGTTTAAAGTACAAAAATCATGAAACAACAATAAAATAATTCTTGATCCAATGATGGGGCTCACTAGTTGTTTGGGAAAGAGAGTCCGTTACGTTATCTAAGTCAAGTCTAAGAGTTTTAATGTAGTTTTTTTTCCACCTCTGTGGTTTTTCAGTCGGTACTTAATGTGTTAAATAGTGGGTTAGTCCTGTGTTCGAGGCTATCAAAGAATTTGATATGTCTTCTTGTAATGTATTGTGTCACCTTTGGTAAGTCTAGTGTCTAGTGTAGTTTTAGTCCTTTGTAACGTTGTATGTCGAACGATTCGTTTCAATACCCCGTTCTGAAACTGTTGGAGTCGTTTCGATGTTGATTTTGATGTGTATGCCAACATCGGAGCACCATAAAGGATAGTCAGTATCAGCAAACATTTATAAATCATTAATTTGAGGCGAAGCGAGAGGTTTGGTGAACTCAGCAGGTGATTTAGCCTGTAAGACTTTGTTCGCACCGACTTAAGTTTTCTGTTGCAGTGGCCTGAAAGTGTTAGGTGCCTGTCTAGACTGACACCCAGATACACTATACTGCCTGCTGGCCTGTTAGCAATTCCTGCTACCTCATAGCTTTTAGGAAGGGGACGCTTATTTTTCTGGAAGGAGACTCCCGATCTTTCTCCCACTATCACGTTTTTAGATCTCTGGACATTTGTCTCCATCGGAAATGTTTTGATAACCAGCAAAGCCTAGAGTTGGAATTAAATCATTTTTTTACCAGCAAAGATCAATTATTTTTAAAGTCGGTATTTGGGATATTGCATCACGGTGGAATAAAGTTATTGTATAGTTATTGGTTCATCGATTTTTTGATGCACCCAAAGAAAAGACCTGGTATAAATTCTTAACAACTTCAAAATAAAATTAGTCCGTACAAAGGCGATAGTTTAATATATGTTGTGGAGACAGTGCAAAAATGAAAACTGTTTTGCATTTCACGTTCCGTTTGTATTTTCAATCAAAATATAAACAATTGTAAAAATAAATTTTTTTAAATGAAATGTTAGTATAAAACAATATTGTATGAGAGAAATTTCACTCTCGGGTAGAATTATTAAGTTCTTATCAGTGCTTCAGTGTAACACACAACTCTTTTTTTGACTCGTGTAAACTTTTAAAATACTAGCGATATTTATTACATCTAATATTGATAACAACTAACAAACTAACTAACCAAATGAAAACGTAAATGTAAACGTCTACTTATGAATAATAAATGATTTGTAGGAATTAGAGGTTCTCTAATTAGGATTCAGATATTATCACAGTCCACACTCATAATTTATGTATGAGGGTAATAAAAGAATGAATATTTCATTTTTTAAATTACAAAAATCTATTTTTATTACGTTTTTACTGATAATGTTAATTTATGGATTGGTAATAAAGAGTGAATGCAGTGGTAGTAACATAAAAAAAATTAAAACAGTTTTCTATTACAAATATTAATTACTATGATCTGTAATGAGGAAGGTATAATAGATTTTCGGGGGATATAAAGGTTATAGTTGGGCCGGAAGAAGCAAAGGGGATGGGAGGTGACCGATATAAGGACTAAGCTAAGGGTAACCGGATATAAAGCTCATTGGTCGATAAGAATGAGGTAACTTGATCTAACTCCGGGGCCGGGCGGGGGCTTCTCTCCTTAGCGGGCTTCTGGCCACAGCCGCTCCGATATTGCGATATAGGAGGCTGAGGATAGCGGTTCCCCGAGCTGAGGACTATACTCTATTTTAGAATTATATTTTATCGGATGTGATATTTATATTGCATTCTCTACACAGCTGATATCCCGACCAATCTCACCACTTACGCAGATGACACTTGTGAGTTATCAGTGAACTATGATCTCGTCATTGCCTCTCAAACGATCCAAACCCATGGGTTATTACTTCATGAAGTAATATTGTCGAAATTGGATGATTGAAATAAATCCAAAGAGATCCCATCAAATCTAAACAAATCTTGTACTCCATCTGGACAAACGTTTAACTCGGTTAAACAAACGTTTAAGAAACGGCCCTTTTCGACTTCTTCAACATTTACTAGACAAATGTTCAAATGTTCCGATAATCACTAGAGACTCATTTACATGACAGTAAGCGCGTTTGGCCTTACGGAGTTGAGGCTCAACTAAACCTTCCAATTCTTTTTGTATCCAATCCTTACAATCCAAAATCCTTAGGAACATCCTCAATGCTCCTTATAATCTCACAAAGAAACTTATTCATATAGATCATAATGTTCCATAAGTTGCTTACAAGATAGTTATTAGATACATTTGGACATACGTTGTTGAGCTCGTTGTTGGAAACCTTTCAATTCTTCTCCTACCCAATCCTTTATAAAATCCTCAATGCTCCTTATTATTCCATCAGTAAACTTATCCGCGAAGATCTTAATGTTCCATACGTTGCTGATTTGGCACAAACCAGATACCTATCCTTTCATAGTTTACTCCATAACCACACAAATCCACTAGTCTCCCAACTTGCTTCACATTCTATTCCCGATAACCCTCCGAGGCGTCCGAAAAGAAGATGGCCTTGAGACAATCGTATATTGAACTTTTATTTAAGTGCGATCAATAGGTTGCTTTACAAATTGTCATATTGTATTAATTTTTCGACACACTGGATTAATATGCATTATACAATAGTAATTATCCTCGGCTATCTGTCTCGGAAGTAGAATATACTACAGGCAAAACTCTAATGACAACACGTTACTATAATTAGATGGGTAGGGCGCGCAGTCGCATTATTGTAACAACAATAATAATAACAGCTACAATGTAAAGATTTAGTTCTCATCTTCCTCCTTTCTAATAATTAATTACAATTAGGATTTTGATGAATTAATGGACGACTTAGTTCTATAGGCACATGGTTAGGATGGATCCCAAATGGTTGAATAAGCAGATATTGGCAAGATATACAACCTGAAAAGCCAGAATTGTTATGTTAAGCAGATGAAGGAAGAACATAAGAGACTTAGAATCATTGATAGGGACTGCCTGGACAGAGAGGGATGGAGGAACCGTCTTAAAAAAATCAGGTTCTTGTAGAAGAAAGAAGAGGGGGGTTGGGGGTGATCGGAAGAGAGAAGACTGGGGAAAATGTTTTTAGCTAAAAATATATCAACAAATATTAAACGTGTGTGAGAAGATCTTTGTGAGTAAGCCTCTGAATCTTTAAAAATTCTTCTGGTTGTAGTTTTGACTAATTTTGGTGCGAATGATTACTTCATCACCTTGTTTATTTGATTGTTCGATTTTAATAAATTATATTTAATGGTGTTCCTAGCTACAAAATCCCATAGGAAATTATGGGCTACTTCAAAAATCTGACAGATAATCCAAACAAATTTTAGGATCCAAAAGTCAATTGTTTTCATAATTAACCATGATTTCTTCAGTGCCCTTACCTGAGGTGTAAAACTGGAAATTGCCGTTCTTGGCTGCCATGCTTCTGAATTAGAACCAACTAATATATTTTGTAATGCAAGGCTATAGGTATCCATCACTTCATGTAGTTCGTTCATTATGTATTCAGTCATATAGCTATTTAGGCCAGTAAAAAAGTATTTTGAACTAGAAAGTTTATGGATAATTGTTTTTTATGGCTTAAGTTATATTTTTTGGGGTGCTGAACACGAATCTGATGTTTTCAGTTCAACAAAATATCCATCGGCAAATATGAGAAACATTAGAAAAACGTAAAAAAGCTTTAATTTATTTCATTTTTTTGCTTGTAACTTGCAAAGTAATCATTTTAAGCAAAATACTCTTCTATTATGAAATTAAGAGGAGAAAATGACCTACAATTTATGTCCTTAAGTTTTTTTTGTCAGACAAAGGTATCCACAAGGAATTTGGCAAACTGGTGCCACTTATAAATATGTTTGTCGTACTTTTTTTGTCAATAACTCCCAATCTATTTGTCCGATTAAAAATTATCTTAAAGATGGTTTAATTTACTATTAGACTATTAAATATGAAGTTATAATAATGTCCGTTAAGAGTACCCTAAAAAGCCCGTATTGTTGTGAAATTAGTCACTATAACTCCCAAACTAGTCACTATAACTCCCAAACTATTAGTCTGACTCAAGATTTCCTTTATTTATCTAAAAGGTAGTCAAATTTTCTATTGGACTCTATATATGAAGTTTTAATAGGGTTTCTTGAAATACACATGCCAGACCGCTGAAGATCCCGTACTCTTATGAAATCCACGGTTTTTGGCACATTATTCGCCGAAACTCTCCGAGACTATTTGACCGATTTCATTTTTGTTTATAAATATGTATATTTTGGCGAAATAGGACTATTGCGACATGTTCAGTGGGCTGGCGTGGGTGTTTTACGGCATTTAAAATAAATTACATATATACGATCTAGTATTAAATTTAACCAGCTTTGAGATGAAAAAATTAAATTTTGAATCGAACATATAGTTTCGGAGTCATAGCGAAAAATGTGACAAAAAAACATGGATTTCATAAAAGTACGGAATCTTTGCGTTTTTGCATGTGTATTTCAAGGGACCCGATTAACACTTCATGTATACAGTCCAATAGTAAATTTGACCACCTTTTAGATAAAAAAAATAAATTTTGAATCGAACAAGTAGTTTCGGAGTTATAGCCATAAATTATAAAGTAAGCCATAAAAAAAAAATACCCATAAACTTTCCACTTGAAAGTAAAACCATTTGACTGGACTAATTGTATACAGTTATATGGTAGTTGTTTTGGAAATAAGAAACAACAAGCGTTGCGCGGCTTTAATCTTGCTTTTATTTCGATTCCACCTCAGTTTGATATTATCGATATTATACCGCTGGCGATATATTTCGTTTTATCGATATTAATTTCTAGATCTACTTCTTGAGCGTTCTTACTAATTTAACGGTCCCTGGACGTGGAGCCAACGTGGAGACAATCACCACCGCAACCAGGCATAAAGCTAAAACAATAAACCTTCCAACATCCTTCTTTTTAATAGTTTTCTCTCCACTGGCAATAAACTCAATGGGCGTTCCTTTTGTTTCAAAGTGAATGTTTATGGACTGGCTCAATGCTCTCATTGGAACGGCCTCATAACATGTTTTTTATTTTATGAAATTTGAACACTTTTCTGCTGTAATTTATTAATAGCCACTGTTTAAATTTAGAAGGCAGAGCAGAAAGGGTCCCAACAAGTGTAATTATGTAAATATCATAACACTCATTTAAGGTTAGGCCATAACCCTCTTTGTACGTATTCTTACATCCCTAGATCTTAAAGTGGAAATAGTCAACAAAAGGTAAGCATTACCAGAAAATAACGTATATATTTGTTCATACGGATTATAAAACAGTTACTCTTCTTGGCAGTACTATTTTTTACTAAATAACGTACCTACTAAACCATTAGTGACCCAGTGAATTATGAGTGTCACTTCAAGTTGATCCCCGAAAAGAGTTGTTTTCCTTTCGCTATATTTAATAATTTCGTGAATCAGTTAGTGGTACGGTGGTATTATGGTAACCAGATAAACAAATAACATTAATAATTAATATAAATGGAAAGCTTAAAGGTGGGTGGCACACTATCATGCATGCATTTATCTTATATTAGGAGTATTAAAAGGGTGAGGGTAAGTTAGAGATCATGAGGCTGACATTCATTGCAACCTACTAGGTCCCTTAGTTCCCTTACAGGCAATACCTGGGAGAAAAGATTCCAAACAATAGGATAAAATATTCAAAGGAAGAACTGCATAGGTTATATGGAGGGGATATGGGTGTATTTAACATTTTTTTATATATAGCTATTTATTGAAATTTACAACTGTATGCAATACAAAATAAAATACATCAAATAAATGTGGTGGTAATAATAAAAATGACTCGCCAATTTCTTTCAAAGCAATTATCAATTGATAAATCTTATAAAAGTTCTATTTAATAGGTCATCTTCTTCAGGGTTATCTGGAGTAGAAGTGAAGCAAGTTGTGATACTAATGGACCTGAATGGTCGTCGAGTTTGCTATGAAATGATCTGGTTTGAGCTAAGTAAGAAACCTAAGGTACACTAAGTTGGTTGTGGGTAAGTTTGTTTGTGACAAAGTAGGGAGCATTGAAAATGTTTCTAAGTATTTTGGATTGTAAGGATTGGATACGTATTTAAGATTAACTTTAGAAAATATGAGACTCCCTTTTGGAGCAGCTTGAAATCGGAGGAAGAGGCTTAAGGAGCCGACCATATTGGATGAGGATTGTCTGGCTGGGGTCAACCTCACTGCAATAAGTACCCTGTAATGTCAATAGCGTGTTATAAATGGATATTGTAAATTGTGTGCTCACCCTCAAATAGATTCATCTGAATAGTATTCATAGTTTCATAATTCAAGAATCATGATGATAATAAAATTATATTCATTAACAATAATAACCAACCACACTTAATTGCCAGAGAGAGATATGCTTTTTTAATATAAAAACAGCGTGTATCATAGGACGGTAGGGGGGAGGTCTATTGTGTCTCTGGGGGCAGGAGCTACGAGTATATTAGTAAAGGTAAAGGGAGGGTTCAATTAACCCCATTGAAATCTCAGAACCTTTGAAGTCACATCTCATTCTCATTCATGTTAAAAAGTTAATAATAAAAGAACTAAATATGAAATAACATTATAAACATTAGGAAGATTGGAATATAGAGTAGAGGAGTGATGTGAGAAGACACAGTCGAGCGAGCCCTAACTATTAACAAGACAACGGATGCAAATTATATTCAGCTTCTAGTCCCGTGCTTCTAGTCTCCTCCTCCATGTCAATAGTATGTTATTAGTATAGCATGTTAGCAGTATAGTATGCATCAAAATATCTGACCAAATGTTTATATATGTATATATATGTATATATATTACTTATATACAGGGTGTCCCACACATATTGTAAAAAAAAAAATTGGTAATACTGCATGCTAAACGGGGTAGAATGGCGCAGAAACGAGTTTCCTATCTCAATCTGTTGAAGAGATAGAATTTTTTTTTTTGTTTTATTTTGAAAATCTTACTTTTTTTCTGAAAAATTATAGTTTTCTCTATTTTGTTTAGCGTAGAAACAAAACCGATTATATTTTCTTAATCAGCATTAAATTTTCTAAAAGATGGGACAGTTCTAGTTATTTTAAGACGTTTAGGGAGCCTTTTAACGCGCAAAACACAAAACATTTATAAAATCTTAAATTTTTAACAGTTTTTGAAAATTCCTCACTCCCCACTGGATCACCCTAGAAGCCGTCAAATTTTCCCAAAACTGCGGTTTTTAGTTAGCTTTTTAGTGGTGTAACTCATGATACAATTGCACTTCAACATTTGAGTCTAAAAGAAGTTTTTCTGGTGAATAACACGCTAGAGAATAAATACTTGATTGCTTCACGTACCTACTACAAAAAACTACTTGATTGAATAAAAGTATTAGTTATTTTATCTCTTGACCATATGCATGAGGGGTAAAGAGTTGTGAAGGTGGCAAAATTTAATTCTGATTAAGAAAATATCATCGTTTTTGTATTTACGCTAAACAAAAGTAGAGAAAACTGTCATTTTTCTGAAAAAATGTAAGATTTTAAAAATAGAAACAAAAAAATTCTATCTCCTCAACAGATTGAGATAGGAAACTCGATTCTGCGCCATTCTACCCCGTTTAGCATGCAGTATTACAATTTTTTTTTTTTTTTACTATGTCTGGGACATACTGTATAGTTTTTGGTCTGATTGACAATAACTGTAATTAGTTCCTTAAAAATAGAAAACTTACAAATTATAGCATTATTCAAAGCTTAGAAATTTTTATAATTAAATTAGCTGCAATAACAATCAATTTGACAACTGCTAAAACAAATTTCACCCTCAAAACGTAACATTTTGACAGGCTAACATGGCCCAAACCAGTCCAACCCAAAATCCTTGCTCGGATCGAAAATTTGAAGACAGCTTACTTATAAATAATTTATTTGTTATTAGGACCTCATGTTTCAATTTGTTTAATAGAAAAAGTCACGTTTACAACCATTATTTTCTCTCAACTTTCTTTATTTCGCATAAGCATCAATTTTTAATCATTAATTTAAGTAATTTGATCCTTTTAATTCTAAAATGTAAATTAAACAAAACGATGAAAACGTTGAGAACGATTTTGAAGTGTAATCGACAGTTGATTTGGATGTGATACAAAAACTAGCAAAAAAAACCGGGCACTCGGATTTGGTCTCATGATTTTGTTAAATACATTAATCTTTTTAATTTATGGTAAGAAATGGTTTATTTATAAGTTATTTACTCAAAATCTGCCGCAAATGAATAATTTTTATTAATCAATAAAAATAAATCATAAAATACATAAAAAATAAGAAATTAACACATTTTAGAAAAACTTTATTCTTCATTTTTATCAGGTTTTCTGACAAGGGATGTTCTTCTAATAGCAGGTTTTTCTCCTTTTCTATGGCTAAAGAGGGGAATTTAATCCTGTCAGGCATAAAAGAAATTAAAACAATTCAATAAATAACGCAGAAGTAGAAATTGCGAAATTTCAGTTATAGGAATTATTTTTTAAATTCCATTCCACAATCTTCCAAGACAGGAAGGTATGCATTTGTCACAAAGCATTTTTTTCTGTGCCGTTTCACGTATTTAACAAAATTATGAGTCCAAATGAGAGTGACCTTTTTTTTTTTTTGCTGTTGAGTGTACTCGTAATGTAAGGATCAGTTACATAAACCTTTTTCGTTGATATATTGTGAGGATTTGTATTTGGTTCTAGTGTAAAATGAGCAAAGCATGGCTCGGAGTGAATTGAAACTTGTTTAAAAATAGGCATTTTAATAAATCTACTAGTTAATAGATCAACTATAGATAAATGTTTTTCTTTCAAAGGGGAACAGAATTATTTCCAAAAATAAGATAATAAAAGATGCATGTTCTATGTTTAGTTTGTTTATTCAAAGTTTGGACGGCAGAAGGCCGAGGGAGTTTGGAGAGTAGCAAAGATTCATCTTGTTCTGTCAGTCCTGGATTGTGTGTCCGTTCTTCGAGATCTGACAATAGATGGGACAATAGATGTTTTCCCAATCTTTGGACCAACTTTCCGATTGTCCTCAAGAATATTTCCGAGTTTAGATTAATCCTAAGTAAAGAGGCTGACTACAGAAGGCGGTGGCCTTTGAAGTCCTTCTTCAAATTAATCATTTCTAGTTCGACTTAAAGAAAAGTTATAACATTAATTATAGTCTATCTATCTGTTCTGACCGTAACTTTTATTATTATTGCCTGTAAGACGTACATTGAATAAGTGAAAATAACTCACTTTTCATAGACAGCTTCCAGGCAGTGCAGAAGTGGTTCCTTAATGGCAGTTGCCTCTCCAGTGAAAATGGTACAGACTCGACGTAACTTACAGAGACGCTCTTTGTTTTCGGTGACCACTGCACAGCCCACTACTCTTTTATATGCCCATGATTAGATCAATTTGGAAATAAGGAGTTGAGCTTTGGAGCTCCACTAAACCTCCCAATTCTTCGCTTATTCAATCCTTACAATCCAAAATATTTCGTAAAATCCTCAGTGCTTCTTATAATGTCACAAATAAACTTGTTAATAATGATCTATCTGTTCAGTGTCAATATATTTGTTGATGAAAAGATTTCATTGAACTGAAAATAATGGCTTATTTTATTTTACATTTAAAATTTTATATTTAGTTATTAAACATATTACAAACATGTATCTCTCTCTTATATATATATATATATATATATATATATATATATATATATATATATATATATATATATATATATATATATATATATATGTGTGTGTGTGTGTGTTGTGCTTATTACGGGGCTAAAAGCTTATTTGACGTAAACAAATATGGGACGGTTGCCGACCGGGAGGGAGAATGTTAGTTGCCCAGAATGGTTCGAGTTGCTGTTGATACTTGGAATCCCGCCCTTTATTGACTTTCCACTGTACATCCACTTGATATTTTATAAAATATAAATATAATTTTATTTATGGATTCATGATAGAAAATTTAAATATCTTGTAATGGTGGATTCTGGTTCATAAAAAAAAATTGATGCAACCTGTTATCTCCTATCTAAAATTATAAACATTAGCCAAAAAACTTCCTCTAACATCCTCCTCATTTATCGAAATAAATTAACGTAATTAATGGAATTAACAAATTTGTTGAAAATCAGTGTATGCTCACTTCCTGCCTAGGCAATATTTAGTTGAAGAATTACACTGAACAATTCCTCCACTCACTACATTAATATTTGTGTAGGCTACAACACATTTGGTTACTACTATTCGCATTATTATTGTAATGTTCAAAACATATAATCTTATCCTTCTTCAGTAATTTATATATGTATAACTAAATTATTATAAAATTACTTATTGTTTACTTCTAAATAAATTTACATCTTACGTTATATAATTTTGGAAATGATGCTAAATTAATAGGGTTACGATTTTGTTATATTTCAATCAACATTTTTATTAATTATAACCTGTTATTATTATTATAGGGTAATAAACCGAATGAATATAAAAAAATAATGTTGGAATGAGATAGAGTATGGCAACGTTCTCAGATGTTATAAAAAATAAATTATAAATGGGACATATTAATATTAAGCAGTAATTATAATACTTTGAAAAGGATCACATAGTAAGCTATAATCAATTTATTATTTTAGATGAGGATATAAACATATACAATATTTTTCACAATCTACCAATTATTTTTAACGTGGTGTTGGTCGCTAGCCGATCTGGTACACCGTTAGTCGCGAGCTAAGCATTTCTCTCACTTCTTTCATTTTCATAAAAAATGCAGTTTTACTTTGTCAAATATGTAGTTATAAATAGTAAATAAATTTCATCATAATGTATCAATAATTGTAGTATGTAGCATAAGGATTTTTACAAAATTTAAAAAGATATTTATTCTAAAAAAAACAAAAACAAAAATTAAATATTTTAATATTTACATGATAATGTTTTTTTCATCAGCTAGATCATTTTCTTCTCATTGTATTCAATTATTACAGGTATATGTAGTATTGGAACATTAGACATTTTACAATTTGTTATTTTTTTATTTCTTTCGGGACACCCAGATGTGGCTAATTCTGAATTATACTCAAAGAAACGTTTAGATATTTAGAATAGTTTTGATAATCAGACACATACTGGAGAAGAAGAATGCTGCATTATGGGAAATATTGGATTACTGAATGTAATGATTAAAAAAATTATATTTTTAAAAAACTATAAAAGCAGGCTTTAACAGCAAACCGAGCTGAAAAGTAGAAAATAATTTTTATTTCATGAATAGTTTGTGCCATGGCAATAGAGAGCCAGGCAATCAATTATAATTAATTAATTTGAAATAAAATTAAACTAAAACTTAACTTATTAAAAACAACAAATCAATTTATAGGAAATAAGGGTGGGTTGCAACAAACTTTAGTTATCGAGGGACCAACGGACAGACAGCAGTGAGATTTTATTATCATTATTTTTTTCATATTAACTCTATTTTTATAAATAGTTAGCAATAAATGTTTTGTAATATTTAATACAAGTACCCCACGCTTTCTTGCTATAAATTGATATTTTTTTTTAATAACTTAAGTTTTACTTTAATTTTATTTCAAATTAATTAATCATAGTTCATTGTCTGGCTCTCTATTGCCATGACACAAACTGTTCATGAAATAAAAATTATTTTCTACTTTTTAGCTCGGTTTTCTATTAAAGCGTGTTTTTTAGTTCTTCAAAACTATAATTTATTTTCTTAATTTTTAGTCTCTGCACGATATCATTAGTATTTATGATCTAGTTGGATATAGAATTATATAATATGTATAATATGAATATATAAACTTGGAGCAATCAAGTTCTTCTATTTAAATTAACTGAGTGACACTTGTGGTACCAGAACCATTACCATTTATATTATTCAGTTATCTTCCATTGCTAAGAATCTTCTTATCGGTAAAGAAGGATAACATTACCCGATCTCCCACTCATGGTGAATGGTATCCAGTTTACTTACAAATTTATTTAAATATTTTATTTTATTTTGATCATTATTGAGGACATTGGAACAAAGTTGTGAAATGATTGTATTGTCATTTGTCCTTGAAACGTGAGAAAATTTTCAAGTGAATCAGATTGCTGAAAGTTGGTGAAAATTACGCTAAAAGATTCCCCTACATACATATAGGTCAAGCTAATAAAACCGTATAATAGCAAACTTATATTTAAATTTAAAGTAAAGTTAATGCTTTACAAATTTTTCCTCGATAAATTCTATGAGAAACTGCCGTGGGAGGCAATAGAAGCAAATCTTTGGCAAAAAGTAAGATAAATACAATTTTTTTTCCGAAAACTATCGATTTTCAATAAGGTATATCTCGAACAGCTTTGGAAGTTGGACAAATATGTATTGGGACAATTTTACAGGAAATTTAATCAGCTTTAATTTTTACGTTGAACATATAGAATCCACCGTTTCCAACATTTAATTGAAAAAACCCAAAAATTGACCTCCAGTTTCTCACCACCGTATGCTCATTCCTCCACGTTTAAAACTAAGGTTCGTGAACAATTTCTGGCAATCAGACCTTGCTATTTTTGGAGTTGAAGGCTCGAAGCTAATTTCCCTGTACTAATTGTGATTTGTTCCCAATTAATAAAATTTATTATTTATTGTTAATTACGATTTTTAACAACCGATTGTGGCTAAACGCCTAAATAAAATTCAGATTAAGGGATGTCTCCACAGGCACAATTTAATAAACTTTAATTTTGTAAATAACACATTTTTCGATTGAAAGCACGTTTTTATATGTTTTATTTACAAATCTGAAAAAAGTCCTAACAGTTTGGGTTTTTTTGCATCACCAAAACTTATCCCCTCATCCAATTTTATCACATTTTTGATGTTTTATTCTCAAAATAAACCTGCATCATATAAAAACATGAAACCTACCACTTCACCTTTTGGAAGGCAGACCCCCCCCCCCCCCCCTAATGATAAGTAATTTGCATGGACTAAGTGAGAAGATAAGAATGAAGTTGTGCAATTATTGTATTGTCATTGCTGGCAATACAGGTGATGTTAATAAAAGGTGTATTAAAGAATTATTATATTAATAATTATAACAGTAGGAAGGATTTAGGCATTGATTCAGAATTATTTGTAATTCAGTTGTTTGACAGAATTATTTGTTCAAAGTTATTTCATTGTTTTTTTTTTCATTATTATTATCTGGTACGTCAATATTTTTTTTAATCATTACTTATTAATTCACACCTGTATGTAAGCTGAAGACAGTTCGGTGAATATATCGAATTTATTATAAATAATAAATAAAAACTATGTAGCAAATATTTAAAGTTGAGATATTGTATTAGTCTTCAAGAATCGGAAATATTTCCCCTTTGAATGTACATCAAATCTGGTCAGAACCGGAAACGTCCAATGTTTTTTACATGAACAGTACAAAAACTAATAAGTGAGTAAAAACAAATGAAATTTATCGAAGAGTAGGGTAGTACAGTCCGGCTCGGCCAATCAGGTTACAGTATTCATAATTAAATCACCTGATACCTTCAGCAAGCCTTCTACAGTTAGGGCTTATTATTTTCAGTTTAATTTACGATTTCGAGATGTTCGCTTCTGTTACACCGCTGTCGTGTGGTGCGGTTTTAGATTTAGTGCTTTAGGTTGTGTTGCAGTGCTTCGTGATTTAGTTGTGATATAGTGTGTTTTATTTTTATTTAATTTAATTTAATATTTCCGCTCGTAAATGTTTTGGAAAAATAAAGTTTCTGAATCGGATGACCTATGACGTCAGAAGTGAATGTAAGCTCTTAACTTTTTACATTTTTTTATTGTTTTACATATTAGTTTAAGTGATTATACGTGTCGTTTTGATACCAAAACCTCTGTATAAAAAATGAATTGCTATTACAAAAAAAAATTCCTGTGATTGCTAAAAGTAAACTAAATCTATTAAAAATACAATAATCATTCAATAAGTAAATAGTAAACATCAAATAACATTCATTATCTACAACATAAAATCTATACGTTAATTAATATTCAGAAAGTGAACAGAAAAAAATTAATTTTTCAAATTCTCATTTTTTTTTTATCATCCATTTATTGAGATTTACAACAGTACAAAATATATACATCAAGTGAATGTGTTATTAATGATTACAATAAAATGTCAAAACTTAAAAATAACTACTTATCAGTAGCACTTCATTAAAATGTCTATATTTGAAGGTCCACAAGTCATATTCTTTTCAGACGGCTCGGAGGGTTATCGGGAACAGAAAGCGTAGCAAGTTGAGGGAAATTATGTTTAAATTTTACGTATTCACCTAGAAATTTGTGAAAAAAATGTCAATAAATTATAGTTTAAAAAAACACGCTTTAATGGCAAACCCAACTAAAACGAATAAAATGATTTTTATTTCATGAAAAATTGTGTTATGGCGATAAAAAGCCAGATAATCAATTACGATTAATTAACTTGGAATAAAATTAAAGTAAAACTTAAATTATTAAAAAAAACAACAAAAAATTCAATTTATAGTAAAAAAGCGTGGGGGTACAACAAACTTGTGTTACGGAGGGGCGGGACATCATTGATATTTTATTATATTGTTATTTATGTGAATAGTTTTATATTTATTTTATATATTATATTTTATATTGTTATCAATAAGGTTTATATTATCTTGTTAATATTTTAAATTTTGTTTTAATTTTATTTTATATTCCGCATGGATTGATCATTTTAATATGTAGATTCTTATATTTTAAAAATAATGACTATTACGGGTTTTTTTTTTTTTTTTTTTGGTATGTCATATTTGGATTGATTGAGTATGCTGTGTTTTTTTTTTGCAACCCATTTAAAATGGGCAGCACCTCTTAATAAAGTGTTTCTCTCTCTATTTTCATAATAACTCTAATTTTATAAGTATTGACGAATACAATTTTTGTAACATTTAATATCACGCACCTCACGCTTTTTGGTACTATTAAGAGGAGGCAGCTCCTACGCCCGCCAAAAAATACCTTTTATCGATTCTTACCTTCTTCCGATTTATTTCGGTGTTTTAGTCGCTACTTTTAGAGGGGAAAGGTTATTCTCATTTATTTACGGAGAAACTTTAAATCCCTGTTAAAAGTAATATTAACTTCTCTTTACCTTATGATATTAATATGAGAAATAAGAAAATAATGAAGTGGAAATAAGAAAATGTCAAAATATAAGAAACTAAATCAATTTTGAATTAATTAATATAATACTAAACCACCAGTAATGTTTATTCTTAATAAAGTTTGTGATGTGGGGGAAGTGTAAATAACAAATTATAAATATTTAAAAGACAGAACCCTTAAGTATTTATTTGTCATAACTCTTATTTATTTAACATTTGTAGCTACATGTTTCCGAGACAATGCTCCATCATCAGGCTTCTAAATTATTTTTAAAACACATTAATCTATAACATTATACCAACAGTTTTACAATTATATAGTAACGTGTTATTTACCTCTTAATCTGTGATTTTTTAAATTGTCTATTCTCCATGTTATAATCCATTATACATTATAAGACAGAATCCTAGTTGAAAGTGATGATGTTAATTTCTGCTAATCAAGGGAAGTGGAAATAAGAAAATATGAAACCTATGATATACTTTCTCAGATTTATTTTTAGATCGATATGTTTTTTTTTGAAACTATAATTATACAATCTGTCTCACTTTATCAATAGTATTATAGATGACAAAGAATCAACAAAATTCGAAATTTTATCACTTAAATTGATACAACAAATTATACCAAATCCATGTATAATAAGGTTCTTAAGTTTTGTAACAAAGTTTTGTTAAGGAGGGACCAACGAATTGACAGACCTTTAGCAGTGAGATTTTTTTATTACAATCTGTTACACTTTAGGACAATAAGTATTATGGATGACTAAGAATCCATTCACAAAATTTTTTTCATATTAACTCTATATAAAACACCAAATCCATGTACAAATAGTTCTTAGTTTTGTAACAATAATAAGAGGTTAAGTAAACATGATTTAATTACCTTTAGTACCCCACGCTTAAGAGACTAAACTTTGCTATAAAGTTGATTGTTTTGTTTATAGGAAAGAGCTTATAGATTTTGAAGCGTACGAACTGGTCGGTGTAAGTTTATTCCTCAAACCCGACCGTTACCCGCTTTTTTACTATAAATAGAATTTTTTGTTGTTTTTTTTAATAATTTAAGTTTTACTTAAATTTAATTCCTAATTAATTAATTGTAATTCATTATCTGGCTTTCTATCCGCCATAAAACAAACTTTCATGAAATAAAGATCATTTTATCCTTTTTAGTTCGGTTTGCTATTAAAGTATGATTTTTAGTTTTTTAAAACTATAATTTATTTTCTTAATTTGTAGTCTCTAAACGATATCATTAGTATTTATGATCTAGTTGGATATAGAATTATATAATATGTATAATATGAATATATAAACTTGGAGCAATCAAGTTCTTGTATTTAAATTGCCGGAGCTACACCTGTGGTACCAGAACCATTACCATTTATATTATTCAGTTATCTTCCATTGCTAAGAATTTTTTTAACGGTAAAGAAGAACGAAATTTACTGATGCCCCGTGAATTGTATACAGTTAACCTGCAAACTTATCTAAATACTTGCTTTTATTTTGATCATTGCAGCGAAGACATTGGAACTAAGTCGTGGAATGATTGAACATATTAAACATATTTCTCTATAGTCCACCGTTTCTGAGATATAATCCAAAAACCGTTCCCTCCCTCCCGACCGCATGCCCATTCCTCAGGGGCGAGGACTTTTTGTATATTTACCTACTAACAACTCCAAACGAAATCCTGAAGTAAAACATTATTGCATATTTCATGCACTCTGGAATATAAATATCTAAATATCTTTTTCTTAAGTATCTCGTGAGGATACTAGAACAATGTTGTGAAATAATTGTACTGTCATTGGTCGTTGGCACGTTTTCAAATTTTCATCATCATCGTATAGTTGAAACCTACGCTCAAAGATTCCATTACCTACAGGTTAAGTTAATAAACCGATTTTCAACCCTTTCCTCCCCATCCTCAGACCAAACTCGACACTATTTCGAGGAAGACTTTACTACATTTAAAGCTAAGGGTGGTGAACAATGTCCAGCAGTCAGACATTTTTATTTTTGGAGTTCAAGGTTCGAAACTACACCTGTAGCTTTTACTATTTGTGATTTGTTTGCTATGTCAGTTATACAGTTTATCTAAAATCAACAAACAATTTTTGGTTTTATTGTCATATCTCGGAATAGCAATCGGAAGCTTTAAAAAACCAATCTAATGATCTACAACTATATGGTAAGTATATAACATTTTTGATTGGATTAGCCATTTTTGTTTTATAGGCTCTTAAACACGACCAAAACTTTTTGAGAAAGTTGACGAAATTCGTCGATTTTGGACAATCGATTGTGCCTAAACGTCTAAATCAAATTCAGCATAAGAAATGTCTTAAGACGGAAAATTTAATAAATTTAAATTTTGTAAATATTACATTTTTTGACTTAAAGCATTTTTGCATATGTTTTTTTGCAAAAAAGTGTAAAAATGTTGGGTTGCTAAAATCTATTTAGCAGATCTAATTTATAGCCCTGGCACACGGTATTAATGTCAGGTGATGTTTTAATAATTTTCGGCGGGTACCCAAGTGGTAGTCCCAGCTTTTGAATTTTAGACGAAATTATATCTTGGAAGGGTGTGACAGGTGACGATGTGGGAACAGTTTTTTCTCCAATTATAGCCAGAAACCTTATTCCGATTAATAATAAATAAATAAAGGCTTGGCGGACCCGAAGGTTCAATGCCGCCCACCAATCGTTGACCACACACCTTCCTCTAACCCACTTCCCAAAACCCAAATCTCCCAGGTCGGCCCTGACTCAGTCCTCCCATCTACGTCTCGGTCTACCCCTCGGTCGTTTACCTGACGACTCAAAACTAATTACTTTATTCGGAATTCAATTATTATTAGACCCAACGCCTTTACATGCCAATTTTAAGCGTCGTGTTGCTATTACCTGAACTATATTTACTTGATATAACTCGAGCAGTTCAGCATTGTCATGATGACACGAAGCCTTCTAAATTCTCCGGTTTCTTCATCCTTTTTTGAGCCAAATATTCTGCGCAGTACTTTATTTTCGATAACTTTAGGCGTTGTTCCTCCCTTAACGTAAGCGGCCATATTTCGCATCCGTATAGAACTATTGGTGGTATAAGTCTTGCATATCCTAATTTTTAAATTTTTCGAGAGCAAGAACGAACTGAGTCGTTTTGTGACCGAGAAATAACAAGCATTACCGGCTTTTAACCTATTTCCTACTATATTTATTTCCTCATGGATTTCATTTTTTCCTGATATAATAGACCCTAGATATTTGAATTGCTCACCGTGTTTCAACTTGTCCCCCGGAAATATCTAGATCACTAAAATGTCCATCGTTTCTACTACTAATCATATATTTTGTTTTAGCGGCATTAATTACTAGACCAATTTCGTTACCGGTTTTCATGAACGTAGTTGCGTTTAATTTAATAGTTTCCTCGTTTTCACCCAAAAGTACCAAATCATCAACCGATATTGATTACCCACCTCTAATCCTTTTCCCGCAAGCATTACCTTCCTAATGACGTATTCTAGTGCCAAGTTAAATAATACCGGAGAAAGAGAATCTCCCTTTTTCAAACCAGAACGTACCTCAAACTTTTTGGTGTAAAAAGTACCGATTCGGTCTATATATATTAAAGGTTTCGGAGATGAACATCTTTACTAGATTAACCAATTTCTTTGGTATCCCCAGTTCAATCAAAATATCAAACAGTTTTTGGCGGTTAATTGAATCGTAAGCCTTTTGGAAATCAATTTTCTCTAAAAATTGACGAAGGGAAAATATTTGATCGATAGTTGAACGACTCCGACTAAAACCACATCGATAATTTCCAATTATTTCCTCCGTGTAATTAGTAATTCGGTTCGTAAGAATTAATAAATATTTTATAACAGGCCAGAAGAGTGAAATAACAGGATAGTTGCTACACTCTGTTCTAGGACACTTTTTGTGAATCGGAATAAGTATAGATTCTTTCCATTCTTCGGGCATTTTTTCTTTTTCCCAAATCATTGTTACCAATTGATGAATTTTAGAAACTCCAGCTTCGCTACACGCTTGGACTAATTCGGCAGGGATATGGTCGATTCCGGCTGCTTTATAAGATTTTAATTTTACTCGGTTTTTCTAGGTCAACCGGATCCGCAGGTATATTGTTTTTTCATCCCTTATTCCTTTCATTATAGGCTTGAAACATTTACCCGATCCGTTAATGCCCTTATACACATCTATTATGTTGTGTCCGATTTTATTAGATTCTATTTTATTGTGGAGCAGTTTAGCTTTCTTCATATAATTTTTTCCCAGAATTGGCGTTTCTGGAAGGATTCTGCCAGATTCTGCCATTCTTGAAGGACTCACTCATACAAACACTCGCCGACTTTGGCGAGTCGAGGAACCGGATTATCGAGATTTTATTGTACTACATTATGACTCAGTTACTGTAGTTTATTCTTATTATATCTAATAGTTCAACAAGTCAATTTTTGAACCGCTGGAGTGTCTCAACATGTTCGAGACACGGGAAATGTTTTTTTAATTTTTTTTTATATGGAACATGTTATACCCATGGACTAATTCAAAAGTGATACCTTTTTGGGGGAACGCGAGGGTGTTACGCCTAGTTTGTCCCGCTCTAGCGTTGATGAGCTATATTTGTATATATTTGTTGGAATAAGTGACGGGATGCCTGCATTCAAAAGGTTGGAAAATGGGTTCCACATGAATTGGACGAACGACAGATGAAAAAACGAAAAACTGTGTGCGAAATGCTGCTTTTACGCCACGAAAGAAAGGGTTTTTTTGCATCGAGTTGTAACTGGCGATGAAAAATGGATTTATTTTCAGAATCCCAAACGAAAAAAATCATGGGTAACGCCAGGACAACCATCCACATCGAGTGCAAGACCGGATCGTTTTGGGAAGAAGACAATGCTGTGTTTGTGGTGGGATCAGAAGGGAGTAGTCTACTACGAGCTTCTCAAACCCGGCGAAACAGTCAATACCGAGCGCTACCGACAACAAATGATCAATTTGAGTCACGCATTGATCGAAAAACGCCCAGAATGGGCTCACAGGCACGCCAAAGTCATTCTTCAGCATGATAACGCTCCTGCACATTCAGCCAGATTGACTAAGGAAACGATTTCTTCGCTTGGTTGGGAACTCCTACCCCACCCGCCGTATTCACCTGACCTGGCGCCTTCTGATTATCACCTCTTCTCATCGATGGGACACTCATTGGCGGAGCAACACTTCAACAATTTCGAAAACGTACGAAAATGGCTCGATGAATGGATTTCAAATAAAGATGAAGCATTCTTTTGGAATGGTATCCATATATTGCCCGAAGATGGACAAAATGTGTAGAAAGCGAGGGTCAGTACTTTGAATAAAATATATTATACTTTTTTTTAAATTACTGTGTATATATTTTAAGAAATAAACGACATTTTAAACTTGCATACCTGGTACATCTTTTATGTTATACGTTCTTCAGCCGACAGGATCTGTAGTTTTGATCCTGAGCTGTAACAGCATCTGACAGGGCCTCTAATTTTTTCTTCATACAATTCCACATTTCTCCAATATAACGTGAAGTAAATTCCAGGAAAAGTTTATTAATATAAAAAACAATTATTACCTAGGTATAAAAGTTAGAATAGCAAGCAAACATGCCCCTAGAGACAGTTAACACTGACACTAATTGTAAAGACTGCTCGAGGTGTAACGTTAGTACATAGAGCAGAGAGAGGACCTAGATGAAATATTAACTAATTTCCCTGAGTGGTCCACTTTATTGTTAGTGGTGGATGGTGGATGGTGGTGGGGGTGGACTTGGACGACGATAAAGAACAGAGTGCACACCCCTCCCCCTAGAGAAAATGGGGGTATAATTCTCAAGGGGAGAGAGAGGACAGGGTATAAACAGCCTCCTCCTCGGGAACCCAGCCAACTCGCTAATATCCGATTATAATTTCTTTTTTCTCTTGAACAAGGAACGGATTTCATAAATGGCCTTGATTTAGGATTTCAGGACTTCTTTCAAAGAGCCACTTTTTAAATTAGAGCTCAATCCTAGCCGGCCTAATCAAAAGGGGCTTAGAAGAAAAAAGAAGACATTTCTTTGACAGGATTAACAACCGTGCACTGGAACTACTGAACGTGGAACCTTTCTGCTCCGAAAAGTAAATAAATTTCGTTCCTTTTAGTGCCTATAAATAATTACATGTATCGGGGATGTTTACAATATTAATCTAGGTATCAAAGATTTGTTATTTTATCTCTTGTGTTGGGTATTGGCTGGAAGAACAAACACATTTAAATGGTTTTCAGGGTAAAATAATGCGAGCGACGCTTATTGTAGCGTGGGTGTTGACCCGCAATGCATTAAAACTATTGATGTAAGCCCCAGTTCTCTCTGTGTAATATCTCCCACCATTTGGTCAGTTTGTTTTATTTAGTCTCCACTGTTTCTCCTCTGATTTATTAGTTTTGTTATTTTCCGCAGTTCTATACAAATTTTCAATCAATATTCTTCAACAAATCAGTACAGTTTTTTAATATTGGCTCACATCACCACCTGTCATGTCATGCTACTTACACTCAAAATGAAAACCTCATTCAAAATATAGAAAGAAATTAGGTGGATACAGAATAGAACATTCAACCCAACTTTAAATATTCGAAACTTTCGAATTCGATTTTCTTCTTAAGACTTCACCTTTCATTTTATTTTTTGTTTTTATATGTTAATCACATATTGCACCTTCAGTGTAATTCTGTAACATCTTTGAAAAATTCGATATGGAGTTTTTTTTTTACACCAAATCATTCAAAATTACGTACAAAGTTTAATTGTTCAGTTGGGCGAGGAGAGGTGGAAGATGTGAATTAAAAGTTGGGGAATAAACGGAAGCCGTTCGGGTAAGACAAATCACACGCCGCCTATCAGTATATCGTAAATATAGCTTCGGTTGCATCTAGATCGGAAAATAACAATCAACGATTAGAAAAAAACGTAAACATAATCAGCAAAGGCCAACATATGTTGAGATTTTCGAGATGTTACTGTATCAGACGGAAGGTGCGATATGTCTATTACCAGACTGCTTGAATATAAACCGCCCACTCAAACATAATTTTGTACTCAGCGGTAGATCTGTTGTACTCAGCTGATGCTCTCATTTTTTATCCTTCAAAAACATCAGAATTATGATTTTTCTTACCCAAATACCCCCTATCCCCTCTCCTCTATCCGAAGCCTCCTAAATCAAAACTTATCTACGCAGTCTATATGTTAAAAGATCTTCTTCTAACTTCTGTTACACATTTACATGTTCTTACATCTGAGAAGAAGAAATACTAATATAGCTCACTAAAAATACAATCCAAGTTGACTCTATAGAAATAGGGGTATACTGTTGCGGTTATAGGAAAGAAATATCGATAAACCCAAAATGAAGCATTGTAATCGATCTGCAAAACTTATGGGGGTTTCACTAATTTTATGGAGCAGTGGTTTGATGTCGTTAGCTAGCTTAGAATATTTTATTGTTATTGATGGATTTCAGGGTCCGAAGACTGCTTTTGGAATCATTGCTCTAGATTTTAGGGTGACGCAAGAGATTTTTGTTTAAATTCGGAAAGTCCTGTCCGCCGTCCACATCCAGTTGGAATATGAAGAATTATGACAGACTGGAACATATGGAGCGGTTGGGATAGGATACCAGTACCGAACCAAATGCTCCCAGCGAAATATTCCTACCTCGTTGGCCTGCTATTTATGATCTCCCTGCACTCGATGGAATTTTATATCTCCCTGCTCTCTGCTAACTAACCGCCATCATAATTCTCACTTATCCCCAATCCCCTCTCCTCTATCCGAACCCTCCTAAATCAAATCTTATCTTTATTAAAGTTTATATTAAAAAAAAAAAAAAATTGCCGTCATCAACTTCCCTTTTATTTGATAAAATAAAGCCGTTTTGAACTTTAAAGGCAGAAAAATGAAACCAGAATTCAACCTTATGGTATTCTCGTAAATTCTCTAAAATGTCTTGTTTAAATTGGTCTTTTAGATTTAGATTAGGAACATGTTTTATCCGTCGCCTAATAGATCAAAAGCGATACGTTTTTGGGGAGGGCGCAGTTGTTTGTTTTTAAGGGCAAAAAATCTGCTGTGGTTATCATTGCCCATATAGTTGAACTTTACTATACCACCTGCATTGCAACAATGACAATAACAATAATAAATTTTTAATAAAAATATAATAATCTCTACCATAGATACGATTTAAAAGAAAAAAAAATTAAAATAAATAAATAAATAGATAAAAAATAAAGTGAAATAATAAAAAAATAAATAAAGAGAAAAAAATAGTAATGAATAAAGTAACGAACATTAAATACAAATTATATAACCTAATTTTCTTTATAAATGCTACTAGAAATGTACTGTTCACTATCACCCCAAGAACATAGAGAGCTGACGAGGTATACCATATCTATCCACACCTCTCCTGTACTGAGGACACTCCTCGAACTGTTAGAGCAACTCTGCAGAGTTGACATTGAGGGATCTCTCTTTGCCATCAGATAGTCATGCGTTAAACGACAATGTCCAATTCTTAGCCGGGTGATTATGACTTCCTCCCTTCTACATTACCTGGAGGATGAAGCCCAGCCACCGATGTTCGATTTGATTGCTTTTAATTTATCACCCTCCGATGCCGACCATTCACTCTGCCATTCACCCAAAATCTTCATGTGCAACATCTCTGCTGCGGACAAGAAAGTGGGTGTAATGGTTTCTAATTGATGGGCTTCTCTTGCTGCTCCATCCACCTCCTCATTTCCGGATATACCGGAATGGCTGGGGATCCAAAAAAAGACTAGCTCTTTTGAAGATTTATTGATCTTATTTATAATAAAATGAATTTCTTGAATTATTGGGTTGTCGGAATAAAATTTAAAAAGGCTTTTAATCGCACTAAAGGAGTCGGAGCAGATCGATGGCTCTACAAATGTTTAAGCTAGTTGAAGCGGGGAGCAACACACTTAGTGATGCTCGGATCAAAACTTAATAGAGATTTAATGGATTTTTTTTTTTTTATACACTCAACCGCAAAAAAATTTGGACACTCAGATTTGGTCTCATAATTTTGTTAAATACGTTTTGAAACGGAATAGATAAAAATGCTTTTTGATAAATAGATACCTTCCTGTCTTGAATGGATTAAGAACGGATTTAAAAAAAAAATCCTATAACTGAAATTTCGCAAATTTAACTTCTTTGTTATTTATTGAATTGTTTTAATTTCTTCTATGCCTGATAGGATTAGCGCCTTTCGCCGTAGAAGAAGAAGAAATACCTGCTATTAGAAAAACATCCCTTGCCAGAAAACCTGATAAAAATTAAGTTATTAAATTAAAGTTTTTATTTTTATTAAATTTTTAAAAATTTATTTTATCATTTTTTGTTAATAATTAATAACAAATATTCATTTGTGGCAGGTTTTGTATAAATAACATATAAATAAACTATTTCTTACCATAAATTGAAAAGATTAATATATTTAAGAAAATTATGAGACCAAATCTGAGTGTCCGGTTTTTTTTGCTGTTGAGTGTATAACATTTGTCGCTAGGTCATAGGGTTTAGGAGTTACATAGAGTTGAATGAAAAAAAGCTATTATATTTTGCCAACAATTTTAAAGTTTTGGGGCTGTTTTGTACGCTCTTGTTCTATTAGTCTTGCTCGGTTCGAAAATAGGCCGAAAGTTACCTTATCACAGATAAAGTTGAGAATATTTTTGTTGTATCACATTCGTCGCTAGCACCTACTGTTTAGGAGCTATATTCGTTTGAGGGGAAAAAGTCACGTTTGAAAACCAATTTTTTAACAAATGAAGATTGAAGGTATTATTTTATTTCATTTTATCCCTGTTTATGTGCACATACAGTATTACTTTCTTTTGGAAATAAACTATACAGTCATACAAGTAAGCAGAAAAAAATGAATAACGTAAAGGGATCTACGGTCAGCTGGATTAAGCTATTTAATTTGAAAATTTATCTTCTAGAGACAAATGAATTACAGGTAAGCGAAAAAAAAAAAAAAAAATAGGAAACATATGAGGATTGACGGACAGGGAGGAAACCCTTAAATTTGTTTCATGTTGTTCTTTCTTTGACAGGTAGGCTCAGGGGGGCCTTAATTTGTTTCTTTAATTATTTTTATGGTTTCAAGAAATTTCGGAGAAACCATGTAGAGGGCGGTATAATTGTAGATGGCATGAAGAGCGCTAGGTAATACAATAGCAGAAGACCTAGCTAAGATCTTGATGGCAGTATTGTTTTCAACATCACCACTCTTCTATCCACAACTGTGTATTTTTATAATATCAAAATTGTGCAATCTTGTCATTGAGATGAGTTAGGAACCAACCGCATTACTGATGTTCTAAGGTAGCATTTTACAATTAACAGATTTCATTGCGTCGAGGAAATTTCAAAGAGATGAGTGGGATGTGTCCCTACCAAATTTAACATAATCCAAAAATAGTCTTAAAAAACAAAACAAATCGATTAAAAAAATTATAATAATTCAAGTTATAAATTAGTAAACAGCTAGTAGCATTTATTATCCATAGGGCATTGTATATGTTATTAATTATAATTAATACGATGTAGGATTATATAATTCAATTTACTAATTCTTAATGACGAAGATGAACATTCCAAGGTTTCATTTATTGACTAAAGAATTGAAAATGTGACTAAACTCTTTCAATGAACAATGTAGATGAACTAGATTTGTTGAGTATGTAGTATTACGGTATGATAACTAGTATTTAGTATTAGTAGTATTATTAGTAGTATTATTAGTATTAGCCTGTAATTAAATGAAAAATAATGTGTATTTTACAAAAAGCAATTTAATCTCCCATCATTATTTATTAAAAATCATATAATATAAACATGATTATCTGAAGTTTGCGACGTTTCATGGCTATTGCCACATTTTCAAGCCCTGAAACATGCAAAAACACACATGCTCGAATAAAGTATTTTTATGTGAAACTATATTCATCAATGTATATTATATATAATTAATAAATTACTTTATTCGCATTTGTCGAGCATGTGTGTTTTTGCATGTTTCAGGGCTTGAAAATGTGGCAATAGATATGAAACGTCGCAAACTTTAGATAATCATGTTTATATTATATGATTTTTAATAAATAATGATGGGAGATTAAATTGCTTTTTGTAAAATACACCTTATAACTAAATTCTCCTTTGTTAGTATATATTGTATAGTATGAAAAATAATGTTTATTCTTCGAGATATCGCCAGTTAGGAATAACAAAAGTATATAATAAAATTGTATTTCTATCTAACTGGTATAATTTCCTTGATTAGAGGTTGTCATCTTATTTATTAATTTTTCCGAAACGAAAAAATATCATCAACGACTGTGGCCTAGCTAGCGATGGTATGGGATTTGTTTTGATTATTTACAAACGGGGCTTGGTCACTATGACAAGAATTGAGGAGAGTTCTTTCAAAACTGAACATGTCTACTTTCGGACGAATTTTTTTTCTGATAAAGGCTTGGGAGGTGTACACACTACTATGCTTTTTTTTTTTCGAGAGTAGGCATCTATAAAGGATTTTTTGCTGTTTCATAAATATTTTCTGAATTGGACATGTTCAATTTCCAGTATGACAAAACTATTGCCCATGTCAGCGGTATCAAGTCGTTTCTAGGAATCCACTTTGGACCATCGATTCTTTTCTCTAGAATTGATGAAACCGAGAATCAACTTTCGGAATGGACAGATCCCTAAAAGAGTTTAACATGAAATTAATTAATATTACTGCCCTAAAGCATATTCAAATATTTTCGACAGCTGTCGTTATAAAATCGAGGAACATTAAGGATGTAACAGTCAAATCTTCGAGAAAATACTCAAAACTCTACTTCGAAGCTCACACTAATGACGGACCAGAGCAGCGCACGGCAGTGGATTTTTGGATAAGGTTGGATATATATGAAAGTGGGCTGCCTCTCAACCGACATAGTGTGCCTTGTTTCTACAATACAACAAGTAACATATATTGTGTCGGAAAACCATCTCCGATGCGCTGCGCTCTGATCCGCCAGCAATCTACGCTACATTTGTACCCTTGCCTGAGCAGCGTAGTGCCCTCACACGGTCTGTTCTGATATCGGTCATTCCATGTCAAATCAACCAATTCTACATTAGAATTGGACCATGACCTCTCCAATTTCTATGATTTTTGGTATAAAAGTTGCACATAGCAAGACAAGTAAAAATGTAAAATATTACATTTTTCTGACTTTTTGTTTTTGAGTTATAAGCTTTTAAAAATTAAAAAAATAACGTTTTCGGTCCTCACTCAGTATATTAAAAAATATGCCATTAAAAAACTGTTGCTCCTAGAGAGCTTAAATTTGCGGCATTCTTTTCCGTTTGAAATTCCCTTTAATTTAATATATCACTTGATACATTTTCCGTCTATTTTTCCGAAACGTCCAAAAACGGTTTTCGTAATTCACAAAATACGTACCTTTCGATTTTTTCGAAAAAAATATATGTGATTTATACTATAACTGACTACACGTGGACAAAACTTTACAATGGGACGGAAATGGGTTCTTGATTAAAAAAAATAATTTGCAATTTTTTTAATGGAGAGTTAGTCCAGTTAATAAAATATTATAGAATGCGTTTTCTGTAATCCAAGATTTTTCTTCAGGAAAATTTTCAGACTGGTTAGAAAGTGAACATATTAAAAGTCATGGAGTTTTCGTACTTGGAACAGAAAGGGTGGGAGGGCGAGGAAGCTCCCTTTTTTTGGTTTTGCGCTCATATCTCGAAAACGGTGCCTCGTGTCCAAAATAGGACTATTTACTAAATAAAAGCTAATTAAATTTTTTACATTTTTTATAGTATACGCATTTCTCATATTCTGCACCCTTTCCGAGATATACGCTTTGCAAATCTGAATATTTAAAAATATAAAAATTCCACCTCACGTTTTCTGTTAAACTTCCCTCTTTATCTTCTATAACGCTCATCCTACAATAAAAGTTTTTATAAATAATATTATAGAACATTAATTTTTTTTCAAAATATACATAAATATGTCAATTTATCTTCAACCTGTCAAAAGTTACATATATAATAAAGTTTTAGAGAATTTAAATAGCATTAATTTAGTAAATAGTCGTGTTTTGTATACAACGCACCTTTTTCAAGATATAAGTGATAAACCAAAAATCACACAAAAAGCACCCCCCCCCCTTCCATGGCCCGAAAACTCCAGGAATTTAAGTATATTTACGTTCTAACTAGCGTAAACAAGGTTCCGAAGAAAGACTTGTGACTATGAAAACGAACTCTATAATACTTTATTGACTGGACTAACTCTCCATTAAAAAAAAAATGCAAATTTTTTTTTTATCAAGAACCCATTTCCGTCCCATTCTAAAATGTTGCCCATATGTTGTCAGTTATAGTATAAATCACATATATACTTTTCGAAAAAAATCGATGGGTACGTATTTTGGGAATTACGAAAACTGTTTTTGGACGATTCGGAAAAATTCCAAATGGACGGAAAATATACCAAGTGATATATTGAATTAAAAGGCATTTCAAATCGAAAATAATGCCGCGAATTTGAGCTCTCTAGGAGCAATATTTTTCTAATGGCATAATTTTTAATATACTGAGTGAGGACCAAAAACGTTAGTTTTTGAATTTTTAAAAGCTTATAACTCAAAAACCAAAAGTCAGAAAAATGTAATATTTTACATTTTTACTTGTCTTGGTAAGTAAGTACAGCTGCTATACCAAAAATCATAGAAATCGGAGAGGTGAAGGTCCAAACCATTTGTTGATTTGACATGGAATGAGCCCACCACTATGTCCAAATATACAACTTTTTTATCAATTTGATTTTAATGTTAGTTAGTGTCCTCATTTCGAGTCAACTGAGCAATCACAAAATATAAAATATTTCTAAGAAAAGATTTGTTATTTCAGTTTTTCCGAAAAGTTTTATCAATCTGTTTGGCTAACGTCAAATAATAAAAAGTTAAACTGCCCATTTCGTTTGTCTTTAGTTCAAAAGATATGAACAAAATTGCATATAATTAATAAAAAAAATGTTATAGAATCCATTAAATTACCAAGAAATTGTTTGGTATACGTTTTTAAAAATGATTCATAGGAAACTTAATGTGTTTTGTTTTCCTTTATATTATCCTATATATCCTTTATATATTTATATAATTTTATATTTATCCTTTATACATTATATTTATATCATCCTTTATATTATCCGATTTTTCGGAATATTTTTTTTTGGGGGGTCGCAAAGTTAAAAAAAGTTAAGCGTTCCAAAAAATTAAAAATTTGTGACTGAAGTTATTATAACTTTTTTTATTAATGTATTTTGTAGAGATAACCATTTTATTACTTGAATCAACAGTGATTCGGAAAAATAGTTTGAGATAAGTTAGCTGGGCCATCACTCCCCTCGAACAGGGTCATCACATTGCTCAGCGAGCTAGAACTGTTTTAGTGAATCATCAGCAAGCAGTTCATCGCACCGCTACGTTATATCTTAGAGGTTAGAATTAATTACCTTCTGGTCCGGTCCATCCAACTGATATTTATATATTTAAGGTCAGCTCGGCTACAGTTTAATAAGTGAAACCCTGCCAAGCTGTACTTCATCCACACCCTTAGAGGTAGCGTGTATTCTCGGTCGATGACGTGGGATATTTCTCGAATCATAAAGGAACCGCTGACCGGATATTCACCATAATCGATTCACTGGCGTCACGGGAGGAAGCTGAAATAGCCGGAGGTGGTTGTTGGTTGGGAAAAGCGACTCCCCATCTTCCGCTCCATAGGCAGGTTAGTTAAAACACAAGGAGTTGTCAAGAGGACATTTTGGATTATCGTCTTCGTCATAAAAGCCGGATAAACTTCCGCTGGAACGCTCCTTTTACCTTTGTACAGGTGGCAGGTAGGCAGGTAGGTAACTTACTCCAGTAGCGATTTTGGTGCTCCAAAGGGTAGATATAATTCTGGTATTGATATAAGTTAACAAGCATCTGATAACTAGGCAAATTGAAATAAATTGTAGAATACACAATACTAAAATATCGGGAAATTTAGAAGGGATGTGAATTATAGATGGGGCTATATCAGTTATTAATAACACTTTTTAACCTACTTTAAAAAGGAGGTTCTCAATTTGACTGTGTATGTATGTATATATATATTTTGCATGTTTGTTACGATTATTCCGTCAATTATGAATCGATTTTGATGATTCTCTTTTTAATTGGTAGGTCATGCTTCAGTGGTGGTACCATAAATATTTTATTGAAATAAACTCAGCGCAAAACAAAATCCTGCTTCTAGATTAAACCAACATGGGCAAACTTGAACTAAAAACTAAGCAAAACAAAATACTCATTTACCACTAAAAATTGAAAAATTGAGTTAATTTTTAGGAAACGAAAAACAAAAACCGACTTCATGATTTAACATACATGTACAAAGTTAAACTAAGAAATAAAAAAAAAAAAAAATAAGAAATACACTCTCTTAACCCTAAAAATTGAAAAATAAAGTTAATTGTTACTTTTAAGCTCATATTTGTAGGTTTAATCATGAAGACTTTTTTTTTCTTTTCTAATTTTTAGTTTGGGATAAAGTTCAGAAATATGTAAAATGAAAAAAAGTGAGATGAAAATTGAAAATACTCTTACTTCATTAATACTATTTTTGTTTTAATAACAGTTGTTCTTATGCCTCCGTTTTACTTTCATCTCATCGAGCAGAAGGTTTTATTTAATAAATATAAAGGACAGAGTAGGGCTTACTTCCAGTATTTCCTCCACGACTATTTGAATACACTGTACACTTCTGGTACTGCCTTCTTTCTAGACAAAAGGTTTCCACAAAAGATTCTTCTGATCAACTAGACTGTGCCCAGACTTATATCAGGAATCTAGGGACTATACAGGACGGAACATCAAGTATTGAATCTTCATCTGAATGAACCATTCATTAAATGTCCCATTTAACGAATTCCTTCATCATGAACTTTATTCTGGATTGTATCAGGTCTCAAGTTGAAATATTCCTTTAGTACTTTTAATCTCGGAAATCCTGTGGCTTCACTCATATAACCTCCCTACTTGTTCTCCCTTGTAAATGGAGCCCTCAGGATGTTTATAAATATGTATTATGTATTCATTTGTGTCTGTTTTTTGTTTTTGTGTTGCTTATTGTTTATTAGAGGAGGGAGGACAGGTTATCCATAGCTTACTTCAATATTTTAAATTAAGTGAGGAGGTCGAGATTCATTCCATAGACCTGCCTAATTTACGCCTAAAGGGTGAGGGGAAGAAACCAAGTAAGTAAATGAGTTCTGGGAATCAATCCAGTCATAATTAAAAGCTCTATTCTCCTAAAGAGTTAAAATAAGGGAAAAAGTAAGCGAGTCAAAAAATATATTGCCATGGAAATTTTAATGGATATCGAAAGATCCACCCAAATTTCACAGAATCAGATTTTTTTATGGAATCCTTTAGCTCTAATTTCCCTTTTTCGTTAGTTTTTTTTTGTTTTGACAAGAGTTCAGTTACCTGATTTTTTTCTCCAACCTAGATGTTGCCTTGCCAAATACCTCATTAATGTTATGCTTTCTGTTTATTATTATGTTTTTATCTAATTCCTCATCGTAGTTTTTAAAAACAAATTTTTAGGAAATAAGTTAACTCAAAGAGTAGCAAAGAAAGTAAACTTTAGTTAAATCATTGACTTTGTGTATGCCTATAATTCAGAGATTTTCACAGAGCTATGAAATGAAAGAGGAAAAGAAATGTAGTAGTAAATAAAGGAAGTGTATGAAAGAGGAATATTGAAGTCGATGAGAACAGATTTAGTGTTTTCTTCACCTGGCTTCATATTATCATTGTATATATTATATTTTGAAGGTCTGCTGCAGTTGTGTCAAGGCAAAGGCAAATCTGGGGTGAGAAGTAATTGCTGGAGGTTCTCAAGGAATAGCTGAAACCAATTTTACGAAAAGCTCACCGGAAGTGGTAGGGAAGGGAAACATGTCGGGTCTGGTAAAAAATACAAAATCGCGGCTGGTGGAATGTTAAAATCGATAATTCATTACCGAAAAGGAGTTTCTATTCCTGGATTAAAAAACAAAACTGGAAGGATGAATCTAAAATCAAAATAATTATCAATAAGGGTCAGGATTGATATTTGTAGGGATAGGAATGTGGATGAACCAGTCGGCCCATCAATAACGTTTATCGATTCCATTCTGTGATAATAAAAGAAAGAGAAAATAATAATCATATAAGAGGGACTTGGATTCCATTATGATGGTATTGATGGTATATTGATGGTATTGATGCTACTGTATCCGATTAAAGAATCACTGTTATCGGTTCAACTAATGGCAGCAATTTAAAATGCTTGCCGTTATCGAACAACAATTGCTAGTAGATTATAAATTATCTCCAAATTTGAAAGGTATTTGATATTGTATTTAATATCTGTAAGGTTGAACGTTAAAGAGATTAGTTTAGCGGAGCGTGATTTACGACTCGTGGATTTCCGATAGGATTACCGCCTTCCGTACTGTACACGTTCATATATATAATAGAACTTCCTGCATTTGGTATTTATTGTGAATTGTGAATGTTGTCGACAGTATACAATACACTTCCTCACTGATACATGTTCCAACTAGGGCGGTGTGGGATCTTACATTATCCCCTGGCTGGAGTGGATGGCTGGATGGCTGGAGTAGATGGGATCATCCTCCAGCTTAGCGAACTCCAGCCTGGTTGTCCTCATCCTTTTATTTCTTCCTCCTCCTCCCTCCCTGCCATTATACTTGACCTCGATATCCACTAACCCTGTTCTTCACCTTCCTCTTTTATATTATACACCGTTTTACCTTAGATCCAATCCAATCTAATCCCACCTTTCTAGAAGGATATGATCCCAGCTTACTTCGGTATTGATATAGTTGAATTTTAGCGAACAATGATCGGATTTTATATATTTCTATAACATTTGGGAAAAACTTAGTCGATTTTTGTTTAAAAATCATATAAGGGTGATTCTCAAACTAAGGGCAACTTTCTGGTGGAGAATTTCCAATAAATCACCAGATCCAAAAATTCCTGTTGATCACTTTGATAATTGAGGTGCCAAAAACATATTTTGCCTAAATCAAAACTAATTTTTAGGTTCAGAATGATTAATTACCGAAGAAAAATAAAATGACCATGGCTTTACAAAAACTCATGGTGATTTTAAATTTCCTGCCATGGTAATGACATTTCATGATTCTAACTCAACTATTTCGATGATCGCTTGACTCCAATGTGATAACCAATATACTATCGATACCTATACTGTACTATCGATTTTAAAACATATTGGGCATTTTCAGACATACCTATGCATTACAATATATATTGCATAAATATACACAATATATATGCATTTCATAATAAAATATAGAGAATTTGTAGAATAAGAGCTGTAGGAAAAATAATTTAAAAACGAAAAAACTGCTTTGCACTGACTGAAGAAAACATAAAAGTGCTTCTCTAAAAACATTTAGGACTAGTTTTTCTCAAATCGCACAGATTCATGGTTGAAGAGAGGATAAGTTAGTAAAAATGAAATCACAAATATTCAAAACTAAAATAGGAATTCATTCCTTTAATTGTTAATAACGAATATTGTGAACAGCTATTTTTACCTGTTTTTTTTTCCCCGACTGCAACACATATAAGATATGTTTGATGTTTGGCTGGAATAGGATTTGAGAGGGAATAAGTAATGAATAAGGGAAGTTAAAGATGCTTAAAGGTGCTTTAGGAATAGTAATAGCTAATGAATTTCAAAACGAGGGTGGGGCATGGAGGGAAGGATTAGCAAAAGGAGGATGTTCCGTGTCAGGGGACGGAAAGGTCAATAGTTTGGTCGGTGGGTCAAGAAATGGAGTGGGGGAGATGAAGAATTGTTAGTTCTCATCCATACCTCATTAACGTCTCATCTCTTCTTGTCGCAAAAAACAAAATGCCCAATCACAAAACTTGTCAGTACCAAAAGGAAACCCAGCACCTATACGTATGATGCTAGGATTGCAAGCAGGCAGAATATAGATTTAGGTCGTTACCTTTCTTACTATAATAAATTAATTAAATTAAGCGACATCTATAATGAGCTTCAAAGCATATTATACATTAAAATAATTTTATATTTCAGGCTGCAGGCTATAAAAAGGAAGTTCTATATTCTTTCAAAAAAAAAAAAAAAAAAAAAAAAAAGTTAAGAACAAGGTTTAGGTGAGCCCCATCAGCTAAACATTATCTTTCTGAATAACAACACATTATGATTTCACAAAACTTTCTGTAGGTCTTAGAATGTACCTAGTACAGAAAAAGACCCGACCTCAAGAAATCTACCAATCAACCAATAAATGCATGTTCATATCCAATAGGGGCTTGGAAAAAAAAAAAATCAACCTATCGTAGACTGTCCTTTTGATTAAAGAAAAGAAGATTTTTAGTTAGAATTTAATTAGGACACTTATTTGACGAACTAGAGGGTGACAATTCAACCAACTCATGGACATCAAAGCCCTCTATATCCTCCGACGGTGGGTAATCTCTCATAACAAAATGGATCATAATATGTTAATGTACCTTTACAATATGTTAATGCAGCTTTATCTAACATTTAATTAGTAGTAAGTATTATATAGAGGGCGGGCTGGTCGGGTGTTAATATTAATTCGACATTTCCATTTTCCTTTGACCCGGAGCCTAGTTCTTTACCCCGCCCCACCCGCCTCCATCGGCCCCCATATTCCTCTCATCCCAACATCCTAATTAACTAACCAGCCATTTGGTTGCTCAGCTGCTGCAAGGCGAGGGTAGAACCTGCCGGTCATCTGGGGTCTATTTGTTCTCTCAGTTTCATTCAATGCGGTTACAGAGAAGGAAGGTTATATTACATATCTTGCTATGTTTGTTTAATATGATAACAATACGTTTAGGAGAGTATATGAATCGATTTGAACTTTTGACATTACTGAGTGAGTCCTAGTTGAATTATTGATTGGTTAATAACCATAAAAATTTATTTATGGTCAAAATAAATTATTATTATTAAGTTTAACAGTCCAGGTAGCATTTGTCAAAAATGGGCCTAATAAGGAAGGTTTTGGTGCAGTTCAGATTTTGGGCACTATTTGGTTTTTTGGGGTGCTGATCACGAATTTGATTTTTTGCTTACAAAATTTGGTAAATATCTTTCGCCCTCCCCCCCCCCCCCCAAAAAAAAATGTCGAAATAGACGTTTTTCCGCTTTTTCTAAAATAACTCAAAAACTATAAGTTCTATTCGAAAATTAGCTATGTAGAAAATTAAAGAGTAAACAATTTTAACATTTTCTACAGTATAACAATAACAATAACAATTTTGTTGCCGATGAGACGCTTACCCGCTAGATTTCCTCGAAAAGGTGCACCGAAAAACTCAGTAAATCGGGAATCATGGCGAATCCTTAGAGAAATTATTTTTGTCGTGCTTAAATTGACCATATAGAATAATAAAGAAAGTATTATGGCTATATTTAATAAAAGTTAGGCGCGGTGCACACTGGTGAAACTGGTTTCTAGAAACACGAAATTGAAGTTGCTTGCAACTGATTGAAATGATTAACGTTGGTAGGTGCACACAGCGTTTCAATTAACGTTAACTTTAATCTGTTGCAAGCAACTTCCGTTTCACGTTTCTTGAACCAATTGTTTGAAAACCCAGTGGAGGCTGAGTGATAGCACAGTCAATCTCAGCATGGGTGGAGAACTTGGCCATTACTTGGACTCCACGTCGAATTTGTCAAGAGTTGAATCATTTTGTCAAATTGTTTTTGATATTATCGTTGAAATAATTTGTCAACACTTAGTCCACTCTAACTAATATAAATATTGATATAACTTTAATATCAAACTTTCTTCAGCAGTGTACATTCATCATCTTCAACATTGATATTGTGACTCTCTCAAGGATTTTATGAGGAAATGATAGAAAAGAGGGGCTTGGAGAGACAGGAGCTCCGAGACAAGAGGAAGTCGATGACAATGAGGAAGGGCAACAAAGAGCTATTACATAAGGCAAATTAATAAAAGGGAAGAATATGCTGTTGCTGGAAGACAACACAAGAAGAAGGGACCTAACAGGAACCTAACAGGACCAACCTTTCTTCTGTTTCTGCTCTCTATTGTTAGCTTTTTAATGAACCGCCTTTCAAAGTAATGTAACCGCCTTAGCTGATGTAATGTAACTATTCTTTTCTTAACTTTAGAAAGCCAGCTTTCCTTCTTAGAGGATGTCCAAATCATTCCTTGTGTTAACAATTTTAGAACTTAATCAATCATAAATTATCATAAGAAATCAGATATAAATCTGATAAAGATCGTAAAATGTAATGAGTGAAGTCTGTGTCTTCTGAATTATCACATTTATAGCGACTGGTATCGGTTGATACGTGTAAAGGTAAAATGTCCAATAATTCAACCAGAGCCTAATTTAAAATGGAGAAGTCTATGAAACAAATCTCAAATATTAATCAATTTCTAAAATGCAAGTTATTTATGGGAACAGATTTAATTACTTATAATAAATTAAATGTAAATTTTAGGGGGATTCTATGGTCGTGCGAGTTGAGGTGAGGATCTCAGTGCCCCCGGTACAGAAGATCCTGGGTTCGAAACCCACCTGGGCAATCACCATCTTAAAACTCTAAGATTTATTTCACGGACCCACTAAACGAATATTGACTCTGTTTGCCTAGACTACAATAGATACTACAACCTCTAGGACCACCCCGTTCTTGTTGAGGTAAACAAGATCCAATAAACAAAAATAACAAATAAAGTTTTTTTCTCATTAATTTATCGAAAGCGGAACCCTCACCACCATCTTAACGAATGATCCCTCGAAAAGTAGACGTACCATTTGAGTTAGTTTTCCTCTAAAGACGTGGTTACTCTTGTGTAGTTCTATATTTTGTAGTTTATTTTGCTTCCTAAATCAGTAGAACGTTTACTCACATTGACTAAACTTGGGGAATTGAACTATATAGTCGCTAGCTTTATCAGTTATTTAAATAATCCTGATCCGATCCTCGTCCCTATGGAACTCCATCCCTTACACCATTCGCCACTCAAACAGCCTTTCCACTTTCAAATATCACTTATTTAACTACCTACTGTCCATCCAGATCCATGAAAACTGTCATTAGCCACTTAATAGTTATATAAAATATAAAAGTTTATGTACACGAAATTTTATTGTTTTTTTTTTTTTTTTTTTTTTACACAATTGATTCACAGAATGAATCAAAATATTTCTGTTGTTTTTTTTTTTTGTCAATATTTAGTTTCTCTAAGCTTAATTTTTTTTTGTTATCATTATTAATTACTATTTTATTATATTTAATAATATTTCATAACCATCTTGAGGCTCTGCAGGCCCCTCATTGTACATTATTTTTTATTCTTAAGGGACTTAAGATCCCAGAATAAATAAAGAACTTTTTTTATTTATTTATTTAAATAAGGATCTTATTTAGTTCTCAATCATCTTTGGCTCAGAAACGAGTCTATTTTTTGAAGAGATAAAATGTGAGAAAAAAAATTGTCTATATTTAATATAAAGATGAAAATAGATTGCTCAGACTATGTGTTTACACCGTATCGTAATACTGGAGCCTACCTTGGTATACCACCTGCTAAGGAACATTGTCCAAAATATTACAACGAAATTATTCAATCATTTACATGGCACAGCTGACGGCGCACAGTGGGGCAAAACGGCTAAAAAGCGGAGAAATTTTTTTTCTCGAGAATGGTTAATCCTATCGAGATCCAAATACTCTCATTCGATTCAGAATGAAAAAATACCTTAGAATTGTAACTAATTTGAAAAATTATATCATTTTATTCTTTAATAATATTGACAACGCATGTGCTGTTATTTTTAATTATTTTGTAAAATTTAATCTAACATAATTTTATTCTTATTTAACTTCATTTTAATAAAACGTTTGTTCCATTTTTCGATTTTCACATTTTTATGTCAATTGCTTTTGAATAAGCTGGTTCAGAATGGCTCAGAAGAATTCATTATTTACCTCTCTATGGAAAGAATAATGGAACGGTTCACATTATTAATTAGAGTGCTTCGTTACTGATGCTAAGGTGTTTATATTTTAGATTCAGGCCTCATGTATGTTATATAGGGATCTGAAGATTTTAGTAGCTTTTAAAATACGTCCCTGTTCGTGGCAGGGCGGGAACACTTCCTGGTAAAGGGTATGCAGACCATAGCTCTTATGGCATTTCTTCATAACTAATTCATAGCTAACTTCAGTTATTTATGCCGTTAAAGACGGATTTCGGAAAAATATTCTTCAAGTATTTCAGGTGTTATTGAAACCGTTTCCCTGCTTTACAAAATCAACTTTTATCCGTTATTCAGTGTTAGACCGATTTTTTATTGGTTCCTTTGCGGCTTCTTTTATTGGGGTAGTAGTTTTGATAGTTCTCTAACTCTGGAATTCCAGGATTTAGCCTAGGTGAAGATTATATTTCATAAATTAATCTAGCGTGTAGTAGAAAAATTCACAACTTAACAGCTTCTTCTTTGCGACACTTAAGTTAGCTTATCCCTATTAAATTACAATCTATTTTAATTTTTGTTTGTAAAGAGGAAAAATAACTTAATCATTGTACCACTCATTGAAGTTAGCAAAGCATCCGATACCAAAGTATACTTCCCGAAAATAAAAACAAGTTTATAATGATCCATCACTAAAAATGCCCCACTTGCATCGGAACATTTTTTTTTGTTAGTTTCTATAATGAGAATATCCATGTTCATACTCTTTGAGAAGAAAGCAGACTGATAACTATTTGTTAACTGATAAATAAACATAGAGACCACGAACGTACTAATCCCAACTTTTTAAACAATCTTTGTTTTTATGTACAGTTGCCATGAAAATCAATGGCATTTGTTGAATTCATTTGTCAATGAAAATCATAGGAATATTAAGAAGTAGTATAAGCTTTATGAAAATGGTAATTTTTTACCGGAGCTCAGCGGAGCTTTTTTTGTAGGACCACACATGTTAAAAAACTCTGGTTACTTTTTCCCTCTCACTCTAGTATGTTTTTGATTATATATTTCATACATTGGAGCAATCTAATATTTTTCCACTACTCTTCAGTTTTTAAACTACAAGTCTGTTTTAGAGTAGATTTTAGTAGCTTTTAAAATACGTCCCTGTTCGTGGCAGGGCGGGAACACTTCCTGGTAAAGGGTATGCAGACCATAGCTCTTATGGCATTTCTTCATAACTAATTCATAGCTAACTTCAGTTATTTATGCCGTTAAAGACGGATTTCGGAAAAATATTCTTCAAGTATTTCAGGTGTTATTGAAACCGTTTCCCTGCTTTACAAAATCAACTTTTATCCGTTATTCAGTGTTAGACCGATTTTTTATTGGTTCCTTTGCGGCTTCTTTTATTGGGGTAGTAGTTTTGATAGTTCTCTAACTCTGGAATTCCAGGATTTAGCCTAGGTGAAGATTATATTTCATAAATTAATCTAGCGTGTAGTAGAAAAATTCACAACTTAACAGCTTCTTCTTTGCGACACTTAAGTTAGCTTATCCCTATTAAATTACAATCTATTTTAATTTTTGTTTGTAAAGAGGAAAAATAACTTAATCATTGTACCACTCATTGAAGTTAGCAAAGCATCCGATACCAAAGTATACTTCCCGAAAATAAAAACAAGTTTATAATGATCCATCACTAAAAACTGCCTCACTTGCATCGGAACATTTTTTTGTTAGTTTCTATAATGAGAATATCCATGTTCATACTCTTTGAGAAGAAAGCAGACTGATAACTATTTGTTAACTGATAAATAAACATAGAGACCACGAACGTACTAATCCCAACTTTTTAAACAATCTTTGTTTTTATGTACAGTTGCCATGAAAATCAATGGCATTTGTTGAATTCATTTGTCAATGAAAATCATAGGAATATTAAGTAGTAATATAAGCTTTATGAAAATGGTAATTTTTTACCGGAGCTCAGCGGAGCTTTTTTTGTAGGACCACACATGTTAAAAAACTCTGGTTACTTTTTCCCTCTCACTCTAGTATGTTTTTGATTATATATTTCATACATTGGAGCAATCTAATATTTTTCCACTATTCTTCAGTTTTTAAACTACAAGTTTGTCAAGTTTCATAGGTTTATCTATAAAAACAAATCCACAGTGACCCAAATTGTAGCTCAATAGAAATAGGCCACTTTGGGGCGGAGTATTATTGTCCAACTTTAGGAGGCCTCAGAGTCACAAATAAAAATGAAATTGAAAAAAACAAACTGGAAATGTTTGTAGCAACTAATAATGAATACAATAGCCTATAAAAGACTATAGGCACAAAAATAAGAATGTCATTTTTAGAGTTTTTTTCCGTGTTTGCCCCACTCTGCGCCGTCCCTTTGAGTGCGATTAGAATCCTTTTTAAGATTTATTTCGACAACGCTCAGATTCAGATCACCACATCTTCAAAAGAACTGTCCTTTTTCTTGGTCCCCAGCAATTCCGGCATTCCCGGAACTGAAGAAACCCACAGAATAGAAACGATTACTTTACTGTCTTTCTTGTCCTTGCCAATATGAAAATTTTAAGTGACTGGCATGGTGATGCTGCATGGTCGGCATTAGAAAGTAATGATTTGAAAGAAATCAATCCGTCGGTGGCTGGGCCTCATCCTCCAGGCCATATAGTAGGAAGGAGATGGTTATCTCACGGCCAAAGATTGGACAATGCCATCTTAACACAGACTGCTTCATGGATAGGAGAGATGTCTGCTGAGTGAAGTTGCTCTCACAGTGAGGCACATCTTGAAGGAGTGTCCTCAGTACAGGAGAGATATGGATAAATATGGTGTACCTCGACAGCTCTCTAAAGGTTTGGGGGACTGTGAAACGGATATTTGTCATACCATAAATTTTGTAAAGAAAATTGGATTATATAATGACTTTAATTTTTTTTAATCTTAACAATAGGTTTTTATTGTTCTATTATGAATGGAACATTTACTTTCAAACAGCTCATTGCTGCAGTTTAAAACTTTAAGGTTCATTCAAGGTAGTAAATTTAAAGTTCAAATGCAAGAGCAATAATAACCATCAGCAGTTTTTACGCTTCAAATCAAACAATAACAAGATAGCAGAGCTGCCTCGCACAACGTGGCCACCTACCTCTTAGGATCAACACTAAGGATCCACTAAGAACAGTTTCCTTAATTTTTACTAAAATATTTATTACTAGTCGAATAGAAAGTTTGTAGAATGTCTATTAGGATGTAACGGAGTTTGTTGATTCATTTCTTTGATGAAAGAAAATACCTGAGTTTCACAAAGTAATGTTGCCTACGTTTCATTTGCCGCAGCTGGCGATGCGAAATTCGAGGAAGGATGACAAATGGAATCAGGGTCAATAATAGTTTTAGGATTTCCTTTCATTACTTCTGAAAAAAAAAGTTAATATGTTGGAAACATTTCAATTTACGACGTTATTTCCAAGAGTATAGGAATAAAGGAATTAAACCTATATCAAAATGTTACATTAGATTACAGTACAAGTTTCCTGAATTGGATATATTGTTATAGTTATGAGAATCACAGGTGAGCAGATTAGACCTTATTATTATTATAGTTTATGTCTCAATTGATTTTTATGATTTTTGGGGTACTAAATCTGAATTTTATTTATCAATTCTAAAAAGTGGAGCGTTATGAAAAAAAAAATCCCCTTTTTATTATTATTACGCAAGGTTTATTAATCAAAAGAGCTATTTCGTCGCAAGTACTCTTTGATTTTACGACAGGAGGAGAAAGATGCTCAATCGTTTTAACATAGCAATAATATTTGAATACTAATAACTAGGGACCGGATCTCTGTGTTATTGCACATTTAGTTCGCTTTGATTTAGCGCTCTCTAACCCAAGTAGTTATCTAATTTATATAATAAGGATTGTTATTCTTAAATTTTATTTTGCACTAAATTGCAGCTTAATTGCACGAATTCGGGTTTTGCTGCACGAAATTGCACAATTGAACCAAATTCATCTAATTTTATTCACTTAGCCATTTATTTTTTGAAAATTTTACTTAGGATTATTAGGAAACATTTATAACAATTATTTATATTAAATAGGTTAATTAGATTTAAATTGAAAGTAAAAAGTAGCTTAAATGAAATGTATTTGTGACCTACTACTTTTAAATGATCGTATTGAATTAGGAGCTTTAAGGATTTAGGCAAACATTGAGGACCGACGCACAGTGGGACGAGCCAATGTAATTTGTTGGACATTGGTTGAAAACAAAAATTTATATTTATGGCTTGATCATTTATAAAATGTTTGCTAGAGTCATTGTCGATAAACGGCAATACGTTAAACATAATTTTATTACGCGTTAATAGCACAAAAGATTGATAAACTAGGTTTGTTTGAAAGGTTCTCGCTAATTTATCGTTTTGTTAAATTGCATTAGAAATTGTGTACACGTCCGATGTAATTTTTTTGCTGTTCACAGCTTTAAGCATGATATTACAATTGGCAATAAAACATTTTTCTGTTAAAATATTAATTACAAAATATAAAAATAATAAATGTATTTACATTTTTAAATTTCACAAAAACGTTGATTTTAGAAAAATGTTTAAACTTGTTTAAGTCTAAACCCATTTTAATTCCAAATATCAATACTGTATAGTAACTTAAGAACGAAATGGTCTGCGACCACTTGCGACCTTGGGGAATATTTGGAATTATTCTATTATTAAAAATAGATTTTGTTTAGGTATTTATAGGATTTGCAGAACTCCTTCCTCTCACATTATAATCCTTTTTTACCTCTTTTGTTTAGTCTGTTTATATCTTTTTAGTGTTTTCATTTCAGCAGTAACCCTATTGGGTTATTTTACCAATATATTTGTCAGCTAGTATACTAATGGGGATCATTTTGGCCAAAAAAAATACAGCTTCTTCAGAAAGTATCCGAAAACTTTTGATAATTTTGAGTGTCATTAGCCTATGGACCCTTTCCAGCTTTGCCTTGTACTTAATCTGAATTCCTGAATGCCATATTCCCATGCCTTAAGTAAGAATAGGCAAAATTGCGCTTTTATACAGAACCTTCAGGGCCTCCGTTCTCAACCCCCATGTCGCACAGTGGGACGAGCCTATGTAATTTGTTGGACATTGGTTGAAAGCAAAAATTTATATTTGTGGCTTGAATCACTTATAAAATGTTTGCTATGGTCATTGTCGATAAAGAACAGTACGTTAAACTTAATTTTATTACGCACAAACAGGTCATCAACATCGATATACTATGTTTGTTTGAAAGGCTCTCGCAAATTTCCCGTTTTGTTAAATTGCATTAGAAATTGTTTACACATCCGATGTAAATTCTTTGCTGTTCACAGTTTTTAGCATGATAAAACAATTGGCAATAAAACGTTTACAATTAGTTACAATTACAATTTTTTTCATCTCCTTTTTTCCCCAAATTTTAAAGTATTTTACATTGAATTAACACTAAAACAAAACGTTTGTCGAAATGTCCTTAAGTTTATTGAAGGCTGGTTAAGTGTTGCATATTTGTGTAAATAAATGGATTGCTACATGAATTAAGTTTTTAAATTCACGTTTCGAGTTTTTTATTGCACGATATTGCATATTTTGAGTTTTTTACTGCACAAAAATCCGGCCTCTACTAATAACGTAGCAATACAACTATTTCTGGGCTGGGACAGGCAGTCTGGGGGGACAGGCAGGTTAAATTGTTGGGGTTTACTATGGCATTTCCGTTGGGGCTATTGCAAATATTTATCTGGTCATTTAAACAAAAATCTGGATCGGTTTTAAACGATTTTATTATTTCTAATGGTTCATAAATATCTAACTTTAGGCTATTTTCTACTTGATGTATTATTTTTACCCCGAGTCTTTATTGAATTTATGGTTTCGAACCTCACCGGATCTCAAAATATATTAAAACAATAAGGTACTTTTTAAAAATTTACTTATTGGAATTTCTAATTCTATAAAGGATTGCATTTAGTAAATATAAGGATAGTGCACAAGTATAGAGCGCCATTCCAGAGCAACTAAATTAGCAGCACTTTAGTTAAAGTTCTACATTGGAAGGTCCCCAAACCATCTTTTTATTAATTTTTTTCGTATTACTTGGAATATTGTGACACTAATCTTAGCAGAGACCAGTTCCATTAACTAATTGTTAGTAGTACTTAGCAATAAACTTTAATGGCGAGCCAAGTTATTTATTTTACTAAAGACATAGTACATTCAAAATGTGGAGAAAGAGAATAAAACAAAATGTGTGGAAGACCAACACCTCCTTATAGTGATTTCCCTTCCTTTGAAAAGATACTTAACAAAACTTGGTTTATGTCCATAAATAAAAAAAATAAACAATACAGATAAAGATCGTCTTGGAAATAATAAATTCGTTTTTATTTCTGTTGACAATAATATATAAAGATAAATGAATATTGATAATAATATGTAGCAGATTAAGTAAACATCAAAATATAGTTAGAGGCTATAGGGTGGTTCTTAGATTACTGGCAATTTTCTGTCCTAGAGGCGGATGTCCCCTTAAATGTCGATTTGTTGGCGAGTTCAATAAAATTCTTCCTGGTATCCTTAGTTTACTTTATCTTAAGGCACAGTATTAAACATTATAAGGCACAGTATTAAACATTATAAGGCACAGTGTTAAACATTATAAGGGACAGTATTAAACATTATAAGGGACAGTATTAAACATTATAAGGCACAGTGTTAAACATTCAATATTAAAGGTTTAAATGGTTATATTACAGATTTTAGCCACGAAAATGTCATTACCGTAACTGTCCATCACTCTCTGCTTGATTATATCTTTAGGCTTCTTTATATAGTACGTGAAAGGAAATATTTTTTAATGTTTAATGATTATTGTGGATAATTAAGTTTTTTTTACCTTCATAATCATAATAATAAGTTCAAAAACACGTGTCCCATAGAATTATGTCATTACCGTAACGAAAGAAGAATCGTTCTTCTTCCTGACAAGAACGATAGGGCTTTCTGTTATTAACAATTTTCATCTCAACCTCCGCCCGCGGCCTTCAAGAGTATATTTCAGGTTCGAACTTCTCAAATTGTCATTACCATTACAGTTTGCTATCATTCTTTTATTGAAGGTATGATTGTTATTTTTTACTACGTTTTGAAAGCGATGGAAAGGCGTAGACAAATCATATAATATAAACCAAAAATGTCATGTCACCGTAGCTGTAATTGTGTCTTTACAGTAACTAAAACTTTTGGTTACTGTGATAACCTTTTTGGCATATTAATGTCATTTAAAAAAAAAAAATGCTAATAAATAATGCTTATTTGTAATGTATAATATTTATTTGCCTTTTTGAAAACTTCATGACTACAACAAAAAAGTTGTTTTATGTTTGATTTAATATTATTATTAAATAATAATAAATTTCCTTTTGTCGATTTTAATAATGACACTTAATTTCAAACAGACATTATATTTGAATTTTTATAATCGTTATTTCAAAATAAAAAACGAATAAAAATGATTGCTTGTTCAAACGTATTGTCTGTTTTTAAAAAATGTATTTCTAGGTAACAAATACAATATTAAAAGATATGTTATTTGATGGCAAAAAAACAAATACTAAAATAACAAAAGAAAAATGTTTAATTTGAACGGATTAATAAATAAAGTATTATTTGCTATTAAAAATTAAATATATGTTATTGGTAAAGATTAGTATTTTAAATAATGAATGACAAGATTCAGGAGTAAAGTTTATATTTGAATAATGGCGATATATCTTTTAAAATAGCTATTGACTAATATTGTAACATTGTAATAATATTAGTTAACAAACATGGCATAATAGTTAGTTCACTCCCGGATCAATGAGTTCTTGCGCACTTTGAATTATTTAATGGTGTCGTTTGATTAGCTGATGCCGGCTCCTGGTTCTAACTAGTGCCAATGTTATTGTTAAAATATCGACATGGAACATGTTCTAGTCGTCCTCTGCTTGGACAAAACTGATACGAGGGCTTTGTTGTTACAGGTAGCCTTATTGTTCGGATCCAAACCTAAGGGACAGTTACCATATCACAATATTTTTTGTTATAGGAAAGGTGTCGCTACCATCAACCGTTTAGCAGCTGTATTGTTTGAATGAAAAAAGTCACGTTTGAAACTATTTACTCTCAAATTTGTTTATTTCGAATAATCATTAATTGTTAATTTAATTTAAATAATTTAAAATCACACAGGTAAGGTGGAAAGCAATAAATAATTTATACCCTTATAGGCATAGACAATTAGGCGGGTTAAGCTATTTAGTTTGAAAATTTGTCTCCTAAAGGCAAATGAATCACAGGTAAGTGAAAATATATATATATATATATATATATATATATGACGGTGAAGATGGCAAGCCCTAAAACATGTTCCATGTTATTCTTTCCTTTAATTTTAGTTCAATGTTATTGTTTTCGGCTTCGGTGCGATGATTACATTGACAGAAGGGTTGGTTAGAACTGGCCTATAAAGTAACTTGGTGTTTAAAATCAAACCATTTAAAATCAGCTCATTCCCTCGAGTGTTTTTATTTTCATCCGCGTTTTTTAGCATCACAATTTTTTTTTTTCGTTTTTAGAAGGAATTAAAAGTTATTAATTGAAGGACATTTTGAAGGACAGAGAGAAAAGAATTAATTATACCCTCCCCCCCCCCCCCCCCAACTTAAATCCCTGACAGGCCCTCCCTTCAACCTCCTCCCCCTCCCCCGGGTTTTTTCAGGGCAAAAGGTGAAAAAAATAAAAGGTCCCCAGGGAAGCGTAATTGGGCTAATTATTCAGTTAGCTCCTCCTAGGACACAGGGCAGCTCTGGATTGTGACAATGTTTGGAATTTAGCATTTTTTATCTTTTAATTTACAAAACTGTGCGGTAATTTTTAATGACTTTCAGGCTGTGCCAATTATTATGAAAAAATATTCACCAAAACCAAAAATATAGATAAGTCAGAATTACAGTCTAATATTGTTTATGAAATACCGTGTGTAGATAGTTGTGGCGTCTTATTTCGGAACATCGGAGCAATATCTCAAACGACGTGTTTATCAACAAAAATACAGATGCACGGCAATAACCAAAAACCCGAATAAACCTAAGCAAACAGCTCTCAGCACACATTACAGGCAAAGAAAACATTGTTTTAAATTCGATTACTCCAAAATTATTCACCATGATCAAAACATTTTAAACAAAATGTCAAAGAAATGATTACAATCAACTATTTTATTGAAGGAGATTTAATTTTTATTTTTCTTAAAGGCATAACTCCTATTTAATCTTATTTTCCTCGACATGTTTCGGAGTACACTGCTCCATCTTCAGGATCTACAAAACTGTGATTTCTTTCACTTAGTCATTTGTGCATGTCCTTACTGACTGTAGTTCCTTACTGGAATCATTGACATTCGATTTTTTTTTTTTTTTTTTTTTTTTTTTTGGGGGGGGGGAAGATATAAGTCACTTATTTTACAATGTTGAGTTAATATTACAACCTACCATTCTTTAGGGAAATAAGTAATGTGGATGACAAATAATCCATTTACAAAATATGTGCAATGAAAACAAGTAAAATTATATTTAATTACAAAGAAAAATTACCAAAATAATTAAAAAAAACAACAAAACATACATCTCAAATGAGTTTTCAAGTTAACGAAATATCATTGATGTGGCAAATCATTTATCGATCTCACATTAGACTGACGTTTCTCCACTATCGTACTGATATCAACTGTTCAATTTATTTTAAACACGATAGGTTATTGTTAGGTCGATGATTTAAGGTATTCTTCATAAAGTATAACCTCGCTTAGTCACTTAAAATATTGTTTAGTGACAAAATATTCCGTTGGTGCCACATTAATATTAGTTCCGCAATTTATTCTGTTGGCAAATTCCTGTCACTTTGTACTATGATTCATCGAATACCCATGACATGGCGCACCGAGTCCTGGGAACTGACTATGACTCCACCACATCCTCGATCGGTTCCAAAGATGGCTTCCCAGAACTTGCCGTACAATGAGAGACCTTGGTCGCGGGCCGATCAGGTATTGTAATGCGGCCCCGGAGAGCTGTAATTCAACCGCCTTTTTTTATCTTCTTGGAATTTTTTCAATCCCCTCGACCTAGACGAGCGGAGGTAATAGGTAATGGCCGTGCGAGGTGGGAGTACCTCGAGGCAGGTGCGGTGAGATGATTGTAGGTTATCCTCTACGGCGAGCGATCTGGTTGGCCATCCCCACTACCTCCACCCCCCCCCCCTCCCGTCTGGATGAGAGGTTGTTGTTCTCCGTTCCTAATTGTAACATAGTTCCGAAATGATCCTCCACCTGCCGCAGGTGCCTGATACAGAATAGAAAATGTACAGCCGTTGCGTAATGTCATCGCTTTCAATTCATCCCATTCTCTGACCTGAAGGCAAAACATGAGTTCAACCTTAACTTTGCTGGAAACCTTGATATATAACAGCCGCCCCTCCCAGAATAGACGATGGGTGAAATATGTATCCCAGTATTTTATAGTTTAATAATTTCTGAATACTTAGTTCATTGCAAAGAACCACACCGATTTTCCAATCTACCTGCCTCGTCTACCCAAGCCATACCTAATTAAATCCTCTCGTCTTCTTCATGTTTAATCGCCAATGAAGATTAGGTTTTAGTTGATTATGAAGGCCAATAAGTTGACATGTTATGTTTACCCGTTGCGAGGGTTTGTCTTATTAATGTTCAATCTGGGCCGCTGACAGGGGGAGGGGGCAAGGTGATAACGTGACCACTCACGAGTATTATTTTGTAGGAACGAGTCGATGGCGATTTATCCTATTAGGAAATTGATCAAGTATTGTATTTTATTAAAAGCTTAGTTCTGTAAAAGAAGTAAATTGTTATTTTTGGTTGATGCTGGGAGGGAGGGGTTTAGGGCCCTGTGTTCAATGATTTTATTTAGACGAAGTGTTTTTCTTTTAGCTATTGGGGTCACAACTTCTCACCTGTAAACAATGATAAGACTCATTATTGGCTTGTAAATTCAAAGTTTGTGTTTCTTAGAGTCTAGCATAGTAATTTTACTTCAGCTACATCACCTATTTTTTTTCCATAGTGACCCTATGAAAGAATTCTTTATTGAAATATGACTACAATGGATGCAAACAAGCATACTGAGTACTTTACATATTACAAATAATTAATTATATTATAGTCAGTTATATCATAGAAAAAAAAACAACAAAAAGAAACCTAAATAAATAAAAATAATCAAATGAACAAAAATTAAAAAAGGTTTTTACCAATATATGAAACTTTGTATGACATTTTTAAAGTTCATCACTTTGGACGAATTTCTTCAATTTGGAAATATAGTTTTTAATATGAACAATTTCTTTTCTAATATTGGCCATTAGAATTATATGTTTCATTAATTATTCCATGTTTCCTTGTCAAAAAGTGGGCCGTATATGATATATATAGAGTATATGATTAAATGTCTGTGCATGCCCACGGCGCAGTGGAATGCTTGCTAGTCTGAGAGGCAGAAACGTTCAAAAATCCATTTGGTGGGTCCATGCTCTGCCAGAAGTAGCAACAAACAAACAAAAGGCATGCGGTTCACAAATTTATACCAGGCGTTAGTCCAGGAAACAACAACAAATTGAAAAGTATACAATACAAATTGACACCTATAATTTTAGTTTGGATGTTAGTATATCATCGGATATTACACCATTCATCTTTGTTGTAAATTAAAAAAAAAAACGACTAATTTTGTTTTTAGGCAGCCAGCTTCCGATATTCTCTTGAAAGAACAAAAGAGAACACGGAGTTATTTTTAAGCTTCTGGCTCTAGCTCTGATATTTTTAGTCATTGGCCAAAATCAATATTCAACTTTTTCTGTTATTGGAAAGGAAATGGAACATCTAAGTGCAAACAAAATGTCAGATTTATCGTTGGATAAACGATTCAGAGCATGATGTGTGATGTAGGATGATATTCACTATTGAAGTAATTGTTATGGAGCCCTCTTAAATATTGTCCTATTGTAATGTTATTATTACTTTGTTTTATATTTTTATTTATTCATTTTTTCTTCATTGACATTATTTAGGTTACTCATTTATTTTCTTTTGTTTTCTATACATTGTATGATTGGTTTCATCATTCCTCTTCAGTCAGAGTAGGTAATAATATTTTGCCAATAATAGGAGTAATAATAAATTAGTAATGCATTATATTTTGATAATCGATTATTCAATAACGATAGAACTCCTACAGCTCCTTTCGTGGATTATTATTGTTATAGATCAATCAGGGAACACTAATCTGTCGCCATTCGACTAAGATCTAACCTCAACGAAGGTCAAAATATAATTATAATTGAAAATATTATTAATTGTTTATTATTTTTTAAAAGAGTTGAAGTACATTTATTCATACTTCAATACCAACAGATGTTTAAATATTTTTCTTTGAATTATAAAAATTAGAAAATTCTTTGGATGACGTTATTACAAGATCGAGAGGCTATTGAAGTTATCATTGAAAATAAAACATTATAAATATATCATTGTAAATATATAACTATATTTAAATTTAAATATTTTATTAAAATTACCATTAACTAATTTCTACCGTTACGAGACTAATATGATGAAGGGCCGATATGCTATCATATCGTATAGCATCTTACCATTATTCTTGTTTCTGTTTACTTTTAATTAAAAGAAAATATTGTTGGGCGATGGACTCTTAATAGATTTTAGTTGTTTGTGTATGGTGGGGGGGGGGGGGGGAGAGGAGGTGGGGCCAGTCTGGTGTCTTTAATAACAGATTTTTTTTCTCCCTTATTGTATTCTGGTTTCAGTCTAAACTCTTGTTATTAGAAAGTATATTAGAAAAACATACTTATATATAAAAAAATGTATATCATAAAAAAAAAAAAAAAAAAAGTATATGTATATATATATATATATATATATATATATATATATAGACATGAAAAAAAAAAAATCAACTATATTATTTCGAGATATATATATATATATATAATGTTAGAAAAATAGTTTATATGTAGTACAAATATAGTATTTTAAATAACTTTATAAATATTTATTATTATCAATAATCTAACAATGAGTATGTTTTATGTCTTATATTAGTTTGTATATATTTGTTGGTATAGACATGCCTATACATTTTGGATGTAACATTTTTCTCACCCTCAAAAAATATAACACTTTGTTATGTTGGTGTTGGTCCGATCAAACAATTTAATTTTAGCTTTCTTGAAATTTAATGGAATATATTTTTTGTTAGGACCTATATTTACCGTTTAGGAGTCATATTATTTTGAATAAAAAAAATCAACAATTTCATTATTTAACTAAAAAAGTCAACTATTTAACCTACCCGGCCCCAACCTATCTGTTAGATCTCCTCAAGTGAGTACCAATATTTGATTTCTTGTTTTACACTTTTGATAACTTTATTATATATTATCCATGTAACACAGGGCTGATGTGTTGAAAATTTTCTGTTTTAAAACTGAAAGTGAATATTTAGCATTCGAAACAACAATAAAATCATTGCAATAGAAATGACAATTAATTCATCAATCTCAATAAAAGTTGTTTTGCCGACAATGTTTAAGTTTTGGGGCTTTTTTTCATACCCTCTGGTTCTTTTGGCCTTTGTGGGATGGAAAAGTTTGGATATTGATTTGAATAAAACGTTCGACTTTGAAGCCGCTGTTTAATTTAATTATTAATTTAAGTAATTTGATCCCTTTAATTCTAAAAAGTAAACTGAAAAAAAACAGTAGACTGTAGGTAGACATATCTATGATCTTTTGTCCCAGTGAGGGCGAAAATGAGTTTGTATGTTTTGTATTTTTTCCTCAAAAATAAAAACATGGATTGTCTTAAAAACAAAATAAGGGAAATATAATCTAACAAAATCGGAAACAAAGTAAAATATATGTATAAGGGCATTGACGTATCGCGATTAGAGCCAACAATAAAAAGAATAAGGGATGAAAATAACAATATAATGGCAGATACCGTAGAAATGGTAGAAAATTCTTTGATATTACTTTAAGTTGGGAAAATAAAATGAATTCCACTACTTCTACTTTTATCAGCGCGGATCCGTTAATAGAAGAATCAGTTCCTTACTCTAGCAAGGAGGAAGTTGAATTAGTGATCATAAAATTAAAATCTTATAAAGCAGCCGGAATCGGCAATATACCTGCTCAATTAGTCAAAGCGTGTGGAGAAGATGGAGTTTCTAAAATACAAAATAAAAACATACCAAAAATAGTAATAATAATAATAATAATAAGTAAAAAAAAAACTTAATAATAACAAAATTTATTTTAATCTCGACGCCTTCAAAAAGTTTATTATATATTCTATGATCCTTCAGTGCAATGGAATCAAATGAAATTCATTATTGAGTCCACAAATAGGTAGGAAGGCTTTAGGAGGGACAATTAGAATTAGGAGCAATGGTACCAATTAGGTGCAATCCCTTCAAGCAGGATGGGGTTAAATTGGCTCAAATCAAATTTAGAATGATAAATGAATGTATGAATGAAAAATAATCTTTATTCTAGGAAATATTGTCTCCTAAGAATAACAGACATGTATAATAAGTTGTACAATAGTCTGGCTTTCTTAATCTCAAACGAAGATAATAATATGTATAAAAGGTAATATATGTATATACAATTGAAAATAGCACTTTTGGTTTAAATATACAAATAAGAAAAAGCAGGGAGAGAAAAGAGATGATGATAATAATAACAATATGATAATATAATAATTAAATGCTCATATAATTACAATGTATTCGAGAAAAATATATAGAAACAATTTAAGAACTACTTATATTAATGATAAATATTTATGTTTTTTTAATCACTGTCATATAATCTCCACCGTAAGATTCTCGCCTGTATATAATATCAGTAACTTGGTCCCCTTCTCTTGTGGACTTTTCTCTTGCGTTATTCCTTGGAATAAGTTGGGTCTCCCAGGAATGGCAATATTTTTAATTCATGTTTGTTTCCGATGATAGTTCTATATGAACGAAGTGTTTAACTAACTCCTTTGCGGTAAGACAATGTGAACTCTTCTTGGAAGATTTCTTTCTTATTACGATGTTGGACAATGATATAAGCAAAAAAAAATTCCAAGGGCCGTGGATATTCAAAAGAGACTGAAGGAACGAGAGAACCGATGAAATAGCCACGTCTTCCTCGCCTCAACCATATCCAATCGCTCTGGGAATAATTTTGTAGAGAAGTGAATATTCACGCTACAACAAGAAACACCTATAGAAGATTCTTCTCTCCGCTGTATCTCGGACAATATAACATTCAAAAACTAGTTGATACTATCTTACCGTGTATTACCTATTAAAGATTGAAGATTTTTTTTAAACTGTTCTATTTCCAAAATCTGACATTGTAAACAATAATCCAGACAAAAAATATACGACACTCATAAATATAAATTAATACATTTTTTGTTAACGCTAAACAATTGTAAATGGTTTTAGTGATTTGCATGTGATCAATTGTACTTTTTAAAAATTAAATTTGGTTTTATTACTCAAACAGATATATGCATTTATTGTGTGATTGTGGGAAACAAATTTTGGCGGGAGGGGCTGTGTATTTAGGTCGCAACCATATGTTTGAATCAGTTCCGGAGGTGTCGCCATTCCCATTAACTCATAAATGTGTAGACATTTTCATAGCCTGCTCTCTTATCTCTTTCTTTTCCTCTTCCCGTCTATCTGCAACTTTATCTTCTATTGTTTTATTAATTTTAATTATTTGTTTTCATAAGAGTAATTTACATGGCAGTAATTAGACCTATTATAATAGGACATACAAATCGTCCAGTTACAAATCGTAGCAAAACCAAATTTCTAAATTTTTCACCTGAAGCCAAAAACCATAGCAATATGATGATGCCCAACTGATATCAATGTAATTTTTCTTTTATAATTAGCAGAAAATAGATGGTTTCAGTTGCGCAAGCGTAATAAGGGCTCCTGTGGACCAGTTTTTTTTTTTTTTTTTTTTATTTGTTTTTCTTCTGTAATTAATCCGTTTTGCATCAGTTTTGGGGACCTCCTCCGTTCACAACATTTTGAGACTTACTCCTTTTTGGTAATGAAATAAATACATGTGCTGAGTTGATTTATAGAATTGAAATTATGGATTACAAAATGATTTTACGTTCAAAAGTGTTACTTATTAGCTTGGTGAACAATAAAAACGGATAGTAAAGTAATAAACGATATATGTACATACATGGACTAATCTATGCAATAACAATACACATTTTCCTAAACAAATTATTATTATTCCTAATCTTACTTCTAGACAGACTTTTAGTAAAACTTCTTTGAAAATGGTTAAAAACAATTTATGATTGAAAATATTTGTGAGATGTAGATAGTTAGGGTAGGCAGTCATAGATACTCAGCAGATCAAAATAAAATGTTTATTTTTTATTTTTATTTTTTTTTAAAATAATAAAATAATAAAATAAAATAAACATTTTATTTTGATCTGCTGAGTATCTATGACTGCCTACCCTAACTATCTACATCTCCTATATATCACAGTCAACTATACCTTATGATTAGAAAATATTTGTATACATAAATGCGATTATTTTTTAGAATATTGAGGAACAAAATAAAAACAATAAAGTATTGAACTACGTAGTAGTACAAAATATTATTGACACTGTTTTTTAGTCGGTAACTTTAAAATTCAAAACAAATATCTATCTAAAAACTTTTTTTATAATGTTTGAGAACATTTATTAGTTTAGTTTAACAAACGAAAAAATGAAATATAATTTAAAAAATGTACTATTCAATAGTAATTACGATCACAATAACAAGTATCTTTTCTTAACAGTTAATTGTGTTTCTTCCACCTCGTTTATGTCTCCTAAATCAGACAAATAATATGCATAATATGGCATCCATAATGTGAGATACTCCCTTTTGGTACTGTGATAGTCATGGTTTTAATCCCTTTAGCAACAGTACGTGATTTTTCATTGTAAATTTGGGCGTCTTAAAAGAAGATGGCCTCGGTACCTTCTGATATAGTGCCACCTGGAGGTAGTTCCTACAGTCATGTTATTGCATAGGTACGTTATTATCACATTTATAGGATGTATTTTTTTTAAACCTGCGACTGGTAATTATATTACAATAAAACAATCAACTTTATATAGAAACTTGGTGAAAAAAGAATTCCAAGAGGGCAATAAAGCCGTTCTGCTATTTTAATGATAATAAACGGTTACGTTCACAGAAGATCAAATATCGATGGATAGAAAAAAAGAAGCAGGAAGTTGTGGATTTAGAATAATTATTGATCTAAATGTTGTGTGTAATATCCTCAAGGCACCACCACTGAGGGGTTTGCAGCTGTTCTTTTTTTTTTTGTTTTTTTTTTTTTTTTTTTATGTATTACACAAAAAATGTAAACATGCGCGACCAAACCCTCACTCCTGTTGGCAGCAACTCGTATTGAATTGTCAATACACGACTATAACAAAGTCTTACAATGTATGTATGTAATGTTTTCTATATTTCCTTTCTTGTCTGGATTCAACGATTTATTTGTTAGAACGATTTTATATTTTTTTTTATAAGATAAATGTTTTGATATTACATCAATAGCGATTATTACCAGTAATTAGATGTTCATTGACCAACTGTTAACATCTATCACAAGAGAATTCTTTAGAAAATTCCACAGATTTTGAGAATTCCATGAGCCTATTCCACGTGTAAAGTTCCCTTTATTGAAGACTCCTTCAAATATTCCTCTACCTCCTCCGTTCTCATATTTCCGAGAAAATATAAATTTATTTTGAGATTATTATTTACAGAGGAACTTAAATTAATTTCCTGTAAACTCCTTTTAATTAATTACTACTTGAATGGAATTTTCAGACTTTGGATTAATTAGTAAAGTTAATCTTGGAGCTGAAGGAGATAACTCTGTCAAAGTAGAATTTGTTTAGAGTAACTAGTTGATTCGAAGGATATAAATCTTTCTTTCAGTAAATATTAGAAGGTAAAGGATAGTATTTTACCTAATGATGGAGTTGTTCTAATCTATGAAATAATATTTTGGGACCACTTAATACTGCTATCCCAGGCTTTATCTCCTGCCTTTTGGTGTAAATATAAACGAAAAGTAGAGATTTGTTATAGAACAAGCGCTAATGTTGTTATAGATGTGATAATAGCCAATAAAGTTATCCCAATTATAGAGATAATTTCGAATCATCATCTTACTCATCTTACTTTCGATTTACATTGAAGGATTGTTTGCCTGTATATTGCATTTTTTTTTTTTTATTTGAAGACCAGCTGCGAAATGTAAACATTCATCATCAATTGCATTTAAACAAAATTGACAGATATAATCTATGTAGCAGAATGTTAATGTTTCGAAATTTGTAGTATATTTTTAGAACTGATGTTAGATGTTTAATATTTTAAACTAGTCTAGAAATAAAAAAAAGAAATTCAATAATAGTGGCAAATAAATCATGAACCCTATAAAGCTTTAAATATTTTATTTAATATGAGGGAATAGAATTAGCAGAGGAACCATTGGAGGTCATTTTGGCTTTCTTGGATTCTACCAAAATATAATTATAGCCGCTAAGGTTATGGAGGAGACAAATCGCCATATCATGAAGTGATAGCCTGGATGGAGCCCGATAATAGTCATAAAAATTTTTTTCACTAGAGGTACGCATGATGATATAGAAGGATCAAAACAATTAGGATTGATGAATTAAATGCCACTTCTATTGAGATTATTTTATTTGAAAACTAGTTTCGAATGCTAAACATTCATCTTCAGTTCTAAAACATACAATAAATTTTCAACACATCAGTAATATGTTACGTAGATTATATATACTAAAGTTTTTTAAAAAGATAAGACAAGAAATCAAGCATGGACACTCACCTTCGAGGTAACTAAAACACTGAATTCGTGAGAAGTAAAAGGGGGGGGGGCAGGTAGGTTAAGTTTTAGATTTACAACGGGGTTTCCCTTATGACTCATTGGGTTTTTTCGTTCCTATGGGAAACAAATTTAAAATGGGGCTATTGGATATGTTAATCTGATCATTTAAACAAAAATCTGGATCGGTTTTAAACGATTTTATTATTTCTAGTGATTCAAAAGTATTTAATTTTAGGCTATTTTCTACTTATTGTAATATTTTTACTCCCGAGTCTTTATTAAATTTGTGGTTATTTTCATTTAGATGGATAGCGAAATTGGAATTTTGGGTCTTATTAGTGTATGCTCTTATATGTTCATTTACTCTTTGATTTAAACTTACTCTTTTTTTAAAAAACTTTAGTATATATAATCTATGTAACATAGTACTGATGTATTGAAAATTTATTGTATGTTTTAGAACTGAAGATGAATGTTTAGAATTCGAAACTAGTTTTCAAATAAAATAATCGCAATAGAAGTGGCATTTAATTCATCAATCCTAATTACTATTTTTTAATGATTATTGCTATTAGGAGGGTGTTAGGCTAGAATGGGGAATGTGAAATACAAAGCCTACATTCTTTCTCGTTGGAAACAGATTCTTAAATTCCAAAATATGTGACAATTATCTTTCAAAGCTCCATGAGAGTATTAATGTATGGAGCAAGCTAACAGCTGGCGATCAAATCTTTGGTTCGATTTATTTTGACAACCTCCTTTCTAGCCTAGCACTAGGCTCAAATAACTGTAATAACTAAAAGTACAAATTTGAGACTGAAATATGAAGGCTGCACAAATCGTTAGAAGAAAAATGACTATTTACAAAGATTTTACGTTTTATAATATACAAATCAATGTTTTTCAGTTAGAGGTCTTGAAAAATATTTCATAAAATTTTTGCTCTTTCGGATCATTGCTTAGAAGGCGCGTTTGGTCAACATTGAGAAATTAGCTGTTCGCTTCATATCCTGGAATTTGCTTCCTATAGTGCATTCCAGCTGTTATGTACCCGCCCCATCACACAGTGCGGTGCTCTTACGGTCGAAGTAGACAAAAGTCATTGTTAACGGGAAAGACTTATAAAATATTTATAACGTTTTAAAAACAACATCAATTCGACATATTGCAATTTCTTAAAATCGGACTTTTAAAGAAAACTCTCAGTTGATCCTTAAAAAAACAATATATTAAAGATCTTTGAATACAAATTAAGTTTTATTAGGCTTACAAAACAATAGCGAATATCACAACAATAAAATTTACAATACAACTTACAATTTACATGAATTGATTAAGGTAGATCTGAAAATTATATTGATTCACTGCTCGTTGAGATACTCTCATCAGATGAGATTGAAGTGAATCCATAGAATATTCGTCATCGCCCAAAAGATATTTTTTAATGTCCTCTAAATTGTGCTTTGAATTTGAGTGGCTTGCTTTCCTCCTTGCAGATATTAAAGGGTCCGAAGATATTAAAATATTAATATATATACACACATATAAAATATTAATTACATCTATGTTTTTCAGGTCTATGTTTTCTGAAATAAATAAACAGAGAACCATTCAAAGCAGTTCAAATAAGGGATGATTTGTATATTCATGATGTAAATTTGTTATTAAATCAAAATATTTCAAAAACTAAGAATGTTTTGGGTCGAAATTGAAATATGTCGATTTGAAGTTTTTTTTTTTTAAATGTTATAAATATATTAACGAAAAAATGTTGTTTAAAGATATTAAGGGAAACAAATATTCAAAGGTATTAATGAAAAAATGGTTATTACTTACCTTCTTCGATGCCTGCCATACTGAAACTTCAAGTGACGTTGATGTGTACTTAACATTAAATAAGGGTCCAATACATTGAAATTATATCGATGAGGCAGATAAGCGATCTGCCAATTGTTCGAACATGATTTCTATCCTTTGCTTTTGTTATATGGGTTTAAAAGCTACAATTCCATATCATTGAGGTCACTATGAAAGGATTACTAAAGGAAACCAAGTTGGAAAAAATAATCGCATTTTAGACTTTTGCCCATTGGCGGCCGCACTGTGTATCGGTACCTTCCACTACCACGCTTATTTGATTTACAGCTGGTGGGGTATCACAACATCTATTACGTTTCTATCTTCTAAAACTAGTAAATAAGTTTTTGATATAAATTCAATAATTTAGAGTGAAGGATTGCTGACGATTAGAATATCATTTTTTTTTAAATTTCGGCTCCAGAAAACTTCAAACGATTTATGCGACCTCATAATGACATAATATCATAATGAAATTTTTAACAATTTTTTTTTTTTTTTTAGCTGATTTCGCCACTTTTCTTATCAGGAATTCTAAGATTTTCAAACGTTTTTCGCTCCATCTTACTAACACCCTTCATTCCTAGTTTTTTTATATTGTTAAATTTCTGCTTGTAATATTTTGCTATAATTTAAATTAACTTAAATACAATAATTATAATTAACTATACCTTAAAAGTTAGGTATGGCGTATGATTTTATTCTAAGTGTATGGTATTACCAGGTAAGGAAGAAATATAAAATATCGACTCCTAAATATCCGCTCCTTTTGAGGAAAGAGGAAATATATAGCTTCGAGAAGAGGACCCTGAGAAATGCCTACATAATCCGTGAGACAAGGTTTCGGAATTTCTTCACTGGACCTCTTCCCTTCCCAACTCTACTCCTTCATATCTCTACCTCTCTTCCTAATGTCTCTTTAACTCTTCGATTCTCAACTTTCCGGAAAATCTAAATATATGTAGAGGTATTTATTTTATTGAAAACACACCCACAAACAATTCTATGATTTCATTTAAATTTACACTCAATAGTTTTAACAATAATCTGATTCAGCGTTGTCTCGGAACCAAAATATTTCGATTTTCGATTCTCGATATCAATTCCCCGGTTTAGAAGTAAATTGCTATTTCAAAGAATAATCCACGTGAGAGCTGAAACAGAAAAATAAATGAATTTATAAACAATAATAATTTTATGAATAAATTATTCAACAGAAATAGAATTTATTATCTACAAAATATTTATTTATTAACTACTGACTTGCAGTAGTTATTAATGGAGAATATGTTTTTTATCATTATAAGATGTATTATAGTCGGGTCCTAGGAATCGACTTTGTATCATCGAATCTTTTCTCAAGAATCGATAGAACCGTCTAGAAAATAGACAAATCCCTCAAATAAATTTAATATTATCGGCTATATAATATACTAGCCGAAAGCACCCTACTCCGCAACGGTTTAATATCATTAGGATTAAGGGCAACTTAAATTAGTAAAAGTTAAGCTTAAAGATGATAATTATTATTATTTAAATAATGCTAAAGAATTCAATTCTTTCAGAAATTCTTTTAGAATTTCAATAATTTCAATAAGTAAATTTGAAAATTTGCAAAATTTATTTTATATTATTTTAACAGTCCTCCAGCGAAGCTTCGAGGCAGCACTACCATTTTACCCAGCTCTGATACCAGACCATCAGCTTTTCTTATGGCATACTTTAAGTGAATATAGTCTCAACTTCTCAACTTTTTTTATTTTTTCGAATAAAGTTTAGTCTTACTGTTTCTATTTTTGCGTACATATCAAGCATAAATTGGTTGAGGAGATAACAAAATTAAAGTAAATAAGGTTCTTCACCTCCTCACTCCATCAACATATAAGCGTAAAAATCAGTTGCAGACACAGTTTTCTTAAGTGGTGTATTGGTGTTTGGGTCACGCTGAGGGATGTTAATACTGTACCCATCTTATCCATGGCAGAACCTGAGACGATACTGAAGAGAATCACTGAATCTGTAAATTATTTCCTACGTTGTTTAGTTTTAGATTGATGAGTTTACTTCAATGTTGCAATAGGCTCATCTGAACTGAGAAAAAGGTACATTATAGGTTCATGGAAAGCCGTTTTGAAGAGGACCAATTATAGTTCAGAACAATTATCATGTGACCGGAAAGCTGAAGGAAGAGTAGTTAGGGGACGATGCTACTGGTGAAGCAAGGTTGGTGGGTTGCTCGTAAGCAATATGTACATAGAACTGGCCTTACATGCCATCATCAGAGAACATAAGTCTTTTAACCTCATTTTTAACATAAGTCTTTTAACCTCCTCTTTAATTTAAGTCTTTTAATAGCTTATCGTCACGAAACAACTCAAACTTGTAAGGGTACACCTCTGCAGCCACCATGAGTTCACAGAAAGTACCATATTAGAAGGTTTCGACATCGATCGTATTTTTGTTTGTTTACAACTATAAGGAACTTAATTTGTGACCAAAGTGTGCGGCCTAACCATCTAACCTGTTTTTTAACTTATCTTATTTCCATATACCATATGACAATTAATCTATTGTTATTCACCCAATAAAAATTGTAATCGCATTTTTCGCGAATTAGCCGCGATCCAGGCCGATTTTTTTAAATTCCTTTCTTAGCGAGCACCTATGGCCCTAGAGGAAGCTTTATTTCGAATTTCATTCCAATCCGTTCGGTGGTTTCTGAGATTTCGTGTTAAATGAGTGAATGGTATTTGACAAATATATAGTAGATATAAGTTAATTAATATTCAAATAATAAAAACAAATGAAATAATTCTTAGTTAAGAAGGTGGACCTTTTAAAGTGTCCGAGTTCATTAATTGATTAAGGAATCGAAAATAGTACTAAAACCAATAATTAAATATTGTACATGCCCTCATATTTCTTTTAATGGAAATTTAGAACTTCATACTAAAACCAGTAAGATCATAGAAAAAAACTTTATTCAATAATAAAAAAAAAAAAATATATCACCTAAGAATAACGAAAATGTTTAATAAAATGACACTATCGTTTTTTATTTAAAATCGTATTTTTACAATTTGGAATTGTAAAAATCGTCCTCAACAAATTGGCATTTTATTTGGAGGAGTTATTATGTTATTATGATGGAGAATATGATTTTTATGATTATAAAGAAGAATTGATGTATTTTAATCGTTTGTTAGGAATCGACTTTGTATCATCGAATCTTTTCTCAAGGATCGATGGGACCGAGAATAGAGAAATACCTCAATTTGATTTTATTTTATAGGTTCTCCTGAATTAAAAAAAATATTTTTACGCAAGGTTAGTTCTTGAGATTGCTAAAACGGTACAATTATCGATTATTGGATCAACTGAATTATTTTCTACTTCTTGACTTTCAGCTTAAGTTCTGAAAACATAGGTACATTCAAAAAATTAACTATTTGATATATAGAAAATTGGAAAAATTAATCAGCTTCATTAAAAAAATGTTTAAAACAAATTCATAAATTTTTTTAATGATAAAATAAACATTTCCAAGAGCCCTAATATGAAGAGAAACATATTGAGATTACTGAGGAGGAAGCCTTTAAGTTTCTCCATTGGCCAGACCTCATCAGCTACCTTCTTCACATCTTGTTTCACATCATTTTGTATACCTTGCTACAAGTTATCCTCTTCCCTAGGCGAGTGCCAACGTCTATTTTATTTCTTACCCAACATTTTTACCTTAATATTACAAACAAATATTTATTTTCAGAACTGAACGCGAATGCCATTTGACATTTGAAACTTTTCTTATAATGAACAGAATTTATTCAAGTTCCGAACCATTCATAAATTCCATGTTGATTGTTAAAACAGCACTTTTCAACTTTTAGCCTCTACACCCCAACTATAACTATAACTAACTCAATGAAGAGAACTGGTCGCCGGATATTGGCCGTTCGGATTCTCATTTGTTTCCATGAACAGTAGGAAGTAGAATACCTAAATGATATACTTGAAGAAAATTGATCTTTTATCATAATAATACAAGAATAAAAAAATATCTCCTCTTTCCCTAAAATAAGATATCTGTTAGTGTTATATCTTTAAATGATTCCTGCCCCCCCCCCCTCCAAATATGGGTGATGTAGAGCTGATTATTGTTGAAATACTACCTCCATATGTTTAATATTTTACAATTGTTAAATAGAAACTAATGTTTCCCATGGTCTTTAAAAAGTAAAACCAGATTACAATTGTGAAAGGAATAGACATATTGGAACGAAGTCGTGGGAAACGTTTTTGGTATCAACAGCTGTTATCATCAACATCATTTATAATGTATAGAAAGAGATATCAAATTAATGTAATCAATATTATTATAAAGAGTTTTGCTGCATCATAAATATTGTACATCAGCAATATGTGAATATAGTACAATACAATCAATCAGTATTGTATCTTCAGGGCAGGTAGATAGATATCAGATCTGGACCTTGCTATGAGCAGTGATGGGTCGTTCTGTGTGGAACGGATCTTGGAACTGGTTCCAACTTTAAACCGGTTTGGAACGAAATGAATCGCCCAAGTTTTTCGTTCCATCCGATTCAAAGACATCTTCAAAATAAGCCGCTCAGAGCTCGGCTTCTTTCGGATTAGGGGAAATGAACCACACAGTATTTGCTCAAAAGCTGTGGACAAGAGTTGATTACTCTTTTTTTCTCGAAACCAATGTAATTGAAAAATTCTCGCTCAATTGTACACTATACTTGACCTAACAAAAAAAAAAACACGTTGATTGAATAAAACTATTTTTTAAAGTTTACATTTTTTAAATAAGTATACTTAGCTATTTAAATGTTTTTAATATTATAGTGTCTATACAATAGAAGGAGAAGGTTAGCAGCTCGAAATCACAGCAAAGGATGGAACAAAACTGCATAGTAAGTAGGTAGTAGGTTAGCCAACCTGACGTGGAATGGAACGGAACGCAAAATGGGGGTCCCGAATGTCAGCAAAATCTCATTCCACTTTCAAGTCGGAACGGCCCTTCATTAGCTGTTTGGCCTTCTACTTGTGGTTCTGTAGGACCAAGTACAAGTCCGGCCGACCTCGTCAGATTAGATCTCTAAGCCTAGTGTTTTCATATTGTTATAAAATTTATCTTTTATTAACTAGAAGGTAAGGTTAGTTTTCTAGTTTAATCTGAACACAGAATAGACAAAAATGAAGGAAAAACTATGAATAATTTGTTTTATATAAACACTGACCAAAAGCTTTTACAATAGCTCTAGGTTTTACAATTTAGACAGAAGGAATTTCGCTAACGAAATGGAACCACTGCTCCGACTCAAAATACCTTTTCGATTGTGGCCTTATTTCGACTTATTTAGTTTCTACCCTTCCAGGGAGAGGTTATCCTCCTTCATTTACACACGAACTTTAAATCCATGTTCAAAATTATATTAAATTGTATGATATCTTCTCATATTAAAATGAGAAATAAGAAAATAATTATGTTAATTGTATGGAATAAGAGAATATCAAACTTATTTCTCTCTTTTTTTTTTTTTTTTTTTTAAATAGAAGTTTCTTATTGAATTAACATTATAATTCGTCACACCTTAGGACAACAAAAATTGAAAATTCTTACATAAGGTAAGTACAAATAAGAAACCATGTACATGTATATAAAACACTAAATCCATGGTGAGGGTCATGTTGTTAACTTTAAACTGTTGCACTTTCTCTCATTACGGAAGAAACAATTAGAAAATGTCTACATACATATAATCAGAATACATTTAAACGGTGACTCACCTCCATTCTGATGTTTGGGATGGGGATTTCCCAGCTGTCTCCCGTTCAACTGTAAACTCACAACCTCCTTTCTCTATTATCTCTTATCTATCAAAAATTAGTTAAATATTAAATATAATTATTTATTTTATATTTTATGTATGTAAAATATAATATACTAAATAGGTAAATAATTGTTTGAATTTAATTTAATTATCCTGATCCCACGTCAATCTTTTGTAATAAGAATGAAGTTGTTAAGAAATGGAGACCAATAGAAGTAAGGTGAGAATGAGAACTGCCGATATTAGTTAATTGACTCATTTTTGATGTAATTAATTTGTGAGGGAGGTGTGGCCTGGCTCTACTGCTAACGTAATGTCAATAGCATTGTTCCTATTTTTAATAGTCTTTTCTTTTTTATTATATATCGATGTAAGTAAGTAGGATCGAGGCTCAATTTGAATTTCTCTTTAAGGGCCCTTTATTGTGTTGGCTGCTCTATAATAATTTAGATAATAATAATAATGATAACAATACTAAATTAGATAACACCCTCTGTGGTCTAGTAACCTCTATAGCCCAACCATAATGGAGAAATCTCCCCAAGCTAAGATTTCTCGAGCTGAGGTCATTTAGGTCACTCTGTAATATCCAATAGCTTGTCAATATGGCTGTCGTTGTGGTAGGACAGCATCTACAGCTGCATATCAACATCGAGCCATTAATTAACAAATATAATATATTTTTTAATGGAAACAAAAATAACAATTTTGATCTTATTTGTTTTTTAATAAAGTTAGTTAGAAAAATAAATCAGAAAGTATCGCCCATTTCGTTAAAGAATCCTTCAAATAGTTTTCATGAAACACTACATTTTTTTGTACTTCACTATAATAAAGAAGACCACGATAATTGTATTAATTTGAAGCCCCCCCCCCGCCACAAAAAAAAGAAATAAAAATAATAAATTAAAAAAATTTCATTTTATATTATTTTAATATAAATTTATGAATTTAACTTTAAATTAATATAACCGTCGTATCAGACTACTTCAAAATTTACTAGACAAACGTTCAAAGCTCCCAATTAATTACAAAAGACTCACATACATGACTGTGATAAGACCTATTTGGACGTACGGAGTTGAGCTTTGGGGCTCCACTAAACCATCTAATTCATCTCGTATTCAATCCTTACAATCCAAAATCCTTCGTAAAATCCTCAATGCTCCTTACTTTGTCACCGATAAACTTATCCATAAAGATCTTAATGTTCCATATGTTTCTGATTTAGCCCACACCAGATACCTATCCTTTTATAGTAAGCTCCATAATCACTCAAATCCGTTAGTTTCTCAACTTGCTTCCCACTCCATTCCTGATAATCCTCCGAGGCGTCTGAAACGATGATGGCCTAGAGACCTTCTAGTGTAGAAGTTTTAATAAAGTGCTACTGATGAGTAGTTCTTTTCAAGTCTTAACATGTTATTATAATCGTTGTATTGACAACTAAAAATGTATTGAAAACTAAAAATGTATTGCATTTACTTGATGTATATATTCTGTACAGTTGTAAATTTCAATAAATGTATATACAAAAAAAAAAATTAATATAAATCATTTAAGGTCATGAATTTGACATGAGAAGTAATTGGTAGTTATCCAATGATGCCAATATTCCTTTGGCTGTGACCTTCAGCCATTTTCGTTTCAGCTAAACAGGAGTTTAGATTGGTATTGTAGATTGTAACGTAGTGAGTTGGGTTTTGATTGATACTAGAGTGTCATGTGGAAGGACTGATATCCGTGGTCTGTCAAACCATTTACGTAAGCAATATTAAGATAGCATTTGCGACATCATAAGGATTTTTTAGGATTGTGATTAGATAGGGAAGAATTCCATCAATAGTTTGGTTAAAGTCCATGTTTTGTACCTTTGACCGGGTCCACATTTGCGTATCATTTTCAATGTTCATCAAGTTAGGTAACTACTGAGCAATATATTGTGATACCATTAGACCATCGTTAGTTGGCTAACTTGCATAGAAAATGATGCATCGTCCAGCAAACATTTGATGCAACTGTGAGCCTGGCAGTAATCCAAATAGTTGTGATAAAGGCGTCATGATGATCAGCTGTTCTTGTCTATTGTGAAATTAAAATGTTGTTACGGAGCAATTGAATTAACGAGCAGCTTCCTGCCGACACTATGAGGGTGCCATGGGGGCATTTCATCAAGAGAAATTCCAATCTGTTTGAGATTAGTTAGTAGGAATTATAACTCAACTAAGACTAAAAGTGATTTGTTGGGATTCCTCCCTCTTGGGGGACCTCTCCAATTATGAAAGTAACTAGTAGAAACCTTTTTCCAAAGAGGTGCTACTTAACAGGAGAGTTTATAAGAGATATGTAATTTATTCACCTTTGCCTGATAACATGGCTGATATGACAGCTGGGATATCAGCTGGCATCCACAGTACAAAGGTAGGACTGACTTCCTCTTCTACGTCATTGATCATTTTTACACTTGGGCCCCAAAATTCACCTCGAAATTATTCTTTGGAACCTTGTAGCTCCAACCTGCTATTAAGGTTCTAAATCTCCCAAACAGCTGTGACTATTTCCCTTATAAGGAAGGGTCTTGTAGAGGATGAACTTTACGACACGACTTACTAGATTGCTTTTTCACAGTTTTAGTTTCCAGAGAACTGTGCTGTACTTCCTGCTCCAATTCTCCTTCTCAGGTCTTCTTCCTCAGACAGGCCACAGTTGATACAATAACCAAGATGAAGAAAAATTCAAATCACCTGAAAAAACTCGAAACCCCTATTAGAATGCTAAACATAAAAAAAAGTAGAGCATGCTACTGTTGACACAGTGCCGATGATGATATCTACGCCGATCTATTTTCACTTGAGGTACACCAAGATGGTACAGAAGGTTCAATACAATTAGGGTTCATGAACTGTTAGCCACTTCAATATGAATTTTGTATTCCAATGTTAAACATTGATCATCAGTTCTTAAAATATTCATAGCATGAGGAATCAGGAATCCTACACAGATTATATCTATACCATTATATAAAAGGACAAGCCTTTTTCCGTTTGTGATCACTAACTGTGGAAATAGCTGAACCAACCTCTAGCGTATTTTAACCATTAAATCATCTTTATAGTTCAAGGAAGGTTTAGCAGTTATACAATTTACAGATTTTCAATTACATTATGATAAAAAACGGTTAAATATGTGGTACGCTGAGAGGTTTGATAATCGACCTACAGGTGGCGACTACCATTCAAGAGAGTTTACAAAGCTACGTTGTTATATAAAGCTAGAAAATTTTGATAAAATTTAATTATTTTCAATTAAATTATTTAAAAAGTTATAAATATGTGGTGCGACATGTGGAACCCAGTTAAGTTTAAAAACCGACCGATTTGTGGCTAGCATCATTCGGCAACAATGTTTGCAATGGTAAATCTACTGAACACAACTGCACCAAATTCTAACTACATCTTCATAGTTCTACCAAGGTTTATATTAGTAAAGTTTACTATTATAATAACTAAAATGTACAGTCCTATATGGCAGAAACGAGGTTTGCCAAAATATCGTATACTTTTATATTTAGAAGCTTAAAATCCAACCAGGTGAAATTAATAATCTTATTTCTGCCAAATAAAAAATTATTGCCCAATCAAAATGTCGATACCTTTCTTTTTGATATTGTGAGTAAAAATATTATTTATAGTCGTCCCGGAAAATTTAATTTGTCCTCTTCTTGCATGAATTGCATAAAAATTACATTAAAAAAATATCCTCAAAAAATAAATTAAAGGGCCGGAGAGTTGAGTAGCCTCATTCCATGACCCACAAATATTCTAAAGCCGATAGAATAAAAGCATGTTTAAAGTCTTCACGTATTTGAAACAACATTGAATAAATATAATTACAAAAAAATATGAGAGTTCATCTTGTGGGAGGAGTTCCAATCCATCTACTAAATACTGAAAACTAATTAGAATATATAACTTTAAATGAAAAAGTAGAAAAGATAGTGAGTAAAGTCAACGATTTAATTTTTTGAAATTTATTCAGATGCTTTAGGTTTATTAAATAACCGGTACCATTGATTGTACGAAAGAACTATCATTTCACATACAGATATTATTTATATTAAATAAAATTATTATTAACCCTTAAATAAAATAAAGTTAAAATTATTTAACTTACTCTAATATAATTATTATTATATGCGGGCGGAGCCGCGACGGGAAATGCTAGTTTAATTTTATAAAAATTTAATCAAACATAAGAAATCGAAAATGTTAATAATCACCAAAGGAGCCGAAATGGAAGGGCTTCTAAAATATATCACGATCTAAAGCAGAATGAATGTAAAGGGTCAGGTAAAGATGGCTTGTCCCTCAGGTTTTCCTCTGAATGGTTGGTTTTATCTGTTCCACCTAGAAACAAATTTACAATGAGATTAACCAGATAAGTATTTTAAAAAGTCCTATTTTAAAATTTGATTTGGATATTCCTAATGCTGTACTCCGCACAACACATTTCCCTGATTCCTTGAAAATACCAATAGTTAAAATGATACCTAAACCTAAAAAGCCCCCTGAGCTCCCATCCTCATACCGTCCTATTTCTCTCTTGCCAATCATGGGTAAAATCCTAGAAAAACTCATTTTAAAACGTTTGTATCCTATCCTAGAATCCTATCATGTAATCCCAGATCACCAGTTTGGATTCCGAACATCACACTCAACAATCCAGCAATGTCATCGTGTGGTGGACGTTGTCTCCTGTGCATTGGAGCGCGGAATGTACTGCACGGGAGCTTTTCTTGATGTAGAACAAGCTTTTGAGCGAATCTGGCACCCAGTACTGTTGTATAAACCCCGTCAGTTCTTACCTTCTACATATTTCCTTATTATTAGATCCTATCTCTTTACCCAATCTGCCGGAGTTCCTCAAGGTAGTATCCAAGGTCCTATCCTCAACACAGTGTACACAGCTGTTATCCCAACTCATCCTACCACTGCTCATCCTACCTTCAAAGCTCCCAATTAATTACAAAAGACTCATATACATGACTGTGATTAGACCTATTTGGGCGTACGGAGTTGAGCTTTGGGGCTCCACTAAACCATCTAATTCATCTCGTATTCAATGCTTACAATCCAAAATCCTTCGAAAAGTCCTCAATGCTCCTTACTTTGTGACCAATAAACTTATCCATAAAGATCTTAATGTTCCATATGTTTCTGATTTAGCCCAAACCAGATACCTATCCTTCTATAGTAAGCTCCATAACCACTCCAATTCACTAGTCTCCCAACTTGCTTCCTCCTCCATCCCTGATAATCCTCCGAGGCGTCTGAAAAGATGGCCTAGAGACCTTTTAGTGTAGATTTTATTGAAGCGCTACTGATGAGTAGTTCTTTCCAAGTTATTTACATGCCATTGTATTCACTGTCAACACATTTACTTGTTTTGTATTTTTTTGTACAGTTGTAAATATGAATAAATGAAAAAAAAAGAAAAAAAAGAATTGATTTGCAAAAGGAACGGAAAAAAAACAATCTGTCGTTGGGAAAACCTAAAGCACTGCCCATAAAGTACATACATACAAAGTACATTTATCAAATAAATCTACTACCTTTACCTATCTACGTAGTAAGGTCCAAAAGTTTCCGGCCTGGGATAGAAGGAAAGGTGAAAGAAAAAAACTGGTCTTACTGTTTTTGTATATATGCTCTTCTAAGTTCAACAAACTTAATACTACACTTTAGCAACATTTCTATACTATGGAAAACATAATTTCCTTCTTTGTTAAAAAAATGTTCTTCCACCGCTGCTTGGAAAAAACGCTTAAAAATTCATTGCAGCAGTGAACTCGTTCCTGTTTTTGAGAACCTGAAAGAATTTTTGGAACCCATCTTGCACTAACATTGTTCAAATGCCAATGTTCTTTGATGATCCTCAAAACACTTGTTATTGAAAGCTCCAACCTCGCGCTATTTCCTTGGTTTTCAGTCGCAGCAGTCAGACAGCAATTCAGATTCCATAAGTTGGATTGTTTCAAAAGTGACAGCTTCCAATGGGCGACCGGGACGCGGGTCATCTTCTAGACGTTCTTTCCCTAACTTAAATAATTTTTTTCATTCTTTCACTGTGGGATACGAGGGAGAGTACTGCCCGTATACACAACCCAAGCGCTCTTTAATTTGCTCAGAAGTAAGACCCTCTTTACAAAAGAATTTAATAACCGCACGGTACTCGAGTTTGAACATTGTAAAAATGGGGAGTTTCCTTCAAGGCTGGGCACTGACTGATAGGACTGAGAAAGTGCGGGCGATGGGTATGGAGTGAGCAGGCATGGACCTGCATAGGCGTGCAGGTCCCGGCACGTTTGAAGGAGGGGAAGCAGGACAGGCCGGAAATTTATGGACATTACTGCGTACCAACCTATCTACCTACCCAACTCCCTCTTTCGTTTCTTTAAATTTATTCCGCTTTATACCCTGATATCTTTTAGAAGTTCTTTTCATTCTGCCTCTTTGGGTCTCCATCAACTTAATTTAATTGATTTCTTATCTCACATTTTTTTAATTTAATATAATCAGTGTAGTGAAAGGCTAATCTTTTGTATGCTCTTAGAACTGATGATGTCCGAGGCTTGTCTTGGAATGAAAAATTCATGTAGAACTGGTAAATAATTCATCAATTGATAATTATATTGGTCCTTCTATACACCATCGTGGCTACATAATACTTTGTAATAAACACAATTAACTAAATTGAGGTACACCAATTTAATTATTCCTCAATCCTAACCGCTCTATTTTGTTCCATCTCCACAACTAACTAATACTTCAAAGGTCATTCTTATGCTCTTAAAGCCTTTTCCGATGATGACTACATCGCTTGACACCTTAAATAATTATAATAATGATAAATATTATGTTCATATAAATCGGAAGGTTAAGTTAAATGTTTCTAAATGCACTACCGTTTCTCTCTGAAATAAATAGGCTAGGATGAAAAAATGTATCCATTAAATTTATGATGAAGCACCTTCTTTCATTATTATTCAAATTTAAAATTGAATTGATGCAGATGAACTAACAATTTGCTGGCTTGTTATTTAAATATAATTACAGTAAATTGTAGTTATTACAATTACTAACAACTAAAAATAATTACAGTAATTTAAAAAAATGAATTACAATTAACATCAATTAACAGTCCCGGTGTGAAAAGGAATGACTAATTAACACAATGCCGTGGGAAATCTATTTCTCTTACTGCCTCTCTTAGTTCGCCAGAAATGTCATTTTAAACTGTTTGATTGTTGGTTTAATTCAATTTATTTTTGATAGGCTTTATCTACAGGAAGCAAGAGATCTAGGGGGAACCTGTTAATGCGAGGTTTATTATTAATGCGGTTTCGTAAAGAAACAGATGATAGCGCATTAATAAAATAACCAAGGCCGAGTGATATTGAACAGCCTATGAGATATCGATGGCTTTGTCCATATAATGATTATATAACAATTATATTATATATAAACGTTTATTATTATTATTGTTATTGTTATTATATTGATTTATCTTCTAATAGATAGGCATCACTCAATATTTTAACGACAAAATTAAACAGATTCGAACTAGGCTGACACAGACCCAATATTCACAGGAAGTACTCTCGACCGCCAGGAGGTGCGCAGGGTGCGGAAGTGGTCAGCTGTGGTGAGCCTAAAGTAATCAGAGATATCTCTATTACAGAGGATTAGTATTCGAGTCGTATCATAATAAGTGTTAAGAAACATGAGTAGCAGTAGCAGTAGCAGTAGCAGTAGGAGGTAGCATATCCTCGCAGCAGGTGAGCTCCATTCCATCCACCTTGCAATTAGCACGCCTTTAAATTTCAATTACTATTCATTATTGGTTGTGTTATAATTTCTATTTGTTCCCCAACTTGGTTCTCCTCTGGCAGATGTAATACCAACCAATTTAAGTAATTGGTGATTTTTTTGGCTTTTTTATTTATTTATTTTATTCCGTTTTTTTAAAAATTGATTTCTAGTCATTTAAAGGCTGTGGAGGCCTTTGGATGTGTAACATTTATTATTCTTCAGGGGCCTGCCCTTTGAATTTAATTTATAATTTTTATTTTCAACAATCTTTGGGCATCATCTAATTATATTACTCAAACTTTTTAGGGTAGCATTTAAGTAGCTAACTGTGTATTTTTCTAAATGATGGGTTAGTTAATACATAATTAAGATAAATGCACGAGACAGTTTTGATTTTCTAACAAAGTAATGAGCACTATTTGGCTTTGAATGTGATCGCTACCAGTACATATCGCAAAAGGTATCTTCCTAATTTTCGTATTTCTCCTTTACGTTTTCCTTAGCATTTTTTTGTAACTTCACTTGTTATAAGGGATTTTGATGATAACGTGTTATGGTGACTGTTTAAGACTTTTCGAATTCCAACCGCGGTTTTCAGAGCGCTCTAGCGGGAATACTGCTAGGCAGAGGAGCAAAATAGCCTGGATCATATTATTGTTTATTTTATCAACTTTAATCTGTAATAACGCCCCATTTCTAAAATGTGTAATTGTTTAGAATTGTATGAATTAGAAAATAAATGACCTTGCCGAGTTAATAATCAATTAATTCTTCCAATAACATTACATGATCGACTTAATTTCACAAAGAACAACGTTTCTTAAGGAACAAATAATATGAGCCACGTTTTAAATAAAGATATAAAACTGGAAATTTCCAAATGATTTATTTTGGAACACTATTGTTGTTATAAAATGAATTAATTAAGACTTTGCCGGTAAAGCTCGCCAAATACTACTTGCGATATTTCATTTTCAAAACCCAAATTGATAATAAAGCTAAGTTGGTTCCTCCACGTTTCCAAAGATATGAAGGAGCATATTTCAACAGGTAAGATATAAATAAAATTAATAAAGTTCTATAGGCTCCTAGCACATCATACATCATATCCTAGGTCCGTTTAGATTTGAATTATACAACACTTCACCTAAATCTTAAAATATGTATCAATGGCTACGGATGTTAAACTTTAGAGTTAGAGAATATCTTATCATATTGATATTGACATTTAATCACCGTTTGTTATTTTACGACCTGAAGTGCTTCAACATAAAAAGAAATATGTTCTAATTGTGCGAAGACAAAATAATTGTGGATGAGGTCATTGCCATTTATTTCTCTCCTCGTTTTATCAAGGGCTGGCGATGCCGGGAATTCGAATTAGATTTTTTATTTTATATTGTTCCGCCTTAACTTTATTAATTATTTTTTATAAAGAATAATTACGTAATATGCCTTACATAACAACGCTCCCAGGAAGGACCTTGGGTTATGGAATGTCTTCATATATTCTTTCGTCCTTCTAAAAATATTTATTAATCAATTGCTGTTTTTCCATGTTATACCATTTATAGTAAGGTAGGAAATTCTTCTTCTTCATAACGTCTATGCTGTTCATAATATGTACAAATGAGCCATGAATCAAAACACAAGAAGTAAACATTAATTATACAAACATGAATTCTTCTACTAAAAAGAGAAGTAAAACAAGGAGGTTGGCTGAGGACTCTTTGAAGAGGACACCGGCAGAGTGAGCTAGCTATTCCAGGAATTCCATTCACGCCAGCTCTCCAAGGCCTCTTTAGCTTTTTATTAAAAATATTGCAACGTCACTTTTTCCGCATTCGTGTCGGATTGATACAGCCCAAAAGCTTACCGAACCATTTAATAATGCGGGTTGATAAATTACCCAAGGTCTACCAATATGGAGAAAACAATGTTCACGAAAACTTGATAACTTTGTTGCCAAATAATGTCGTTATTGCTTTTGTAAATAAGGTCTAAACCTATCTACTTTCATAATCCCGCAGATTTTTTTTTGTTTTTGGAAAGAAGTAATGATTGCGTTCTTGTAAAAAGATGCCTTTAGGTCATATTTGGACCCCGGGTTTGAAATATAGACTATGCACTAAATGTATTGTTTGTTATCTAGGAAAACGCAAAACTGGAAATCAAAACATGATTATAATTAAAAACAACTTTTATTCAAGTATAAATTATCAAAATTCAAAACATCCTAGCAGTGTCTATAGACCTCTCTCTTTTTCTTTAGGAGGAGCTACTTGCACAGAATTATACTAAAAAAAATTTAATAAGCTATTAAGTATAAGTACATCATAATAACATTGGTTTGGCAAAACCAGGATCGGAAAAACCTGAGTGTCCTTAAATGTTCTCCCAGTGAATAATAGGCCATACTAGCGCATCCGCTGTTGTTTTATAAACATAAAAAAACATTATCATGGAACAAAATTGGAATAATAATAATAATAATAATAATAGTTTTATTCAAATTATTAAACAGTTTACAATTGCACATATTAAATATTGTTACATGTTTTGGTAATAAAACAGGTCAGCTGAGCTTAGCTAAAATGGGTATAATTTGGAATGCATTTATTTTAACAGTCCGAAAAATACTAAAAAAACCTACAAAATTGGAATAAAATCTCGGCAATGAACTAAAATTGCAATGGCTTAGCTTACAAAATCATCAAACATTTCAAATATACCCCAAGTATTACACCCAGGAGAATCTTCTGGACTTAAATCAAAAATAAGACCAGGCAGGTGTGGTCCTCTTCACGTGGCGACCACATACAAACTAAAGCCTTCCGCCTCCAACCATTTCCTGCTCAGACATCCGGTTTAGATAGAGAATCACAAGCTAACTTGTCTTAATTTCTACATATTGTATTTACTTGGTTTTTCGGTAATAGGCCATATTAAGGCACAGGCCATGATCGAGGTACTATGGTGATGATTGGGCGTCCTAGCTCATAGTACAAGAATATTTGAACGATTCTACACAACAAAATTATGCTCAATCCTTCATGTTGGAATTTGATGACAGAAATCCCTAAGCTGAGGAGAAAAGAACCCGTTGGCGTTTCGTTAATCTCGCTGTAATCGGCTGCTGTGTTGTGAAGAAAGTTTTAATGATAGCAAAGAACAAAATAACCTAAGGGGAGGGTAACAGTTGAGAACCTCACCTACCAACCTACGCTACGCTATCATTGAAGAACTTTCTTAAATAACAGGATGAGTTGTATAAAGTAGGTTGTTGAGAGCGATCAGTAAAAAAATAAGCGCAAATATTTGAGATTTATTTTGTCAACGTTCGGCCAAATCTGTGCAGTTAGAAAATTAAAACTACTAAACAACACGTATTGTCATAGCAACTCTCTGTCATGAAATGAAATGTCACACTAAAATTAAAAACTCCATAATCTTTTAAAATTACTGGTGGATTAGGAATACGTTCCTTGGGTCTTAATCCAAGCCCTGTTGAACTGTGTATAAGAAAATAGAGTGTGTATAAATATTACAGCGTTGCTATTTAAATGAAAAACCTTATACAATCAGATAACTTAGTTATACAAAAATAATTTTCAGAATAAACCATTAATATTTTTGAAAACATATTCAATATTATAAAATATTTTTCTTAATACATTATTATAAAATACAAATATTAAAAAAAATAAATAAATGGGTATTTGCATACATTTGCAAAAATATTTATAGAAGAAAATGCAGTAGCTAGTAGCCTGTTTAAGAGTCAGTTTCATTAGCTGTAGAAGTGTACCACTACTTAGGGCAGTGCCCCAATCACTCCTCACTTCTATAGGAAGATGAATGGCGGATAACGTAGCAACGAAAGAACTTGCGCTGATGCTGTTGGCATCCTTTTTTACAAATCCCTCAGGCTACATACAAGGAGATCCAAGGTCACTAAAAGTATTCCCAATAAGTCAGTATTCGTCACAATTCTAGAACGCTTTCCAGTTCGGTCCTCCCGAAGGCTCTCCCTCCAGCCTCCTCTCATTATTGTTCTATCGATACTAATTTGATATCGATACTAAAAGTAATTTCATGAACTAAGTACTATGTGCCACAATTGTGTGGAGGGTAACTGCTACCAAATATAGTATCAAAGAATATAGTATCAATATAGTATCAAAGAATATAATAAGCTAAGGTAAAGTTACAATATTACTTTTTGAACTTCCATTGAATGTACGCTTAGCTTGTTAGGTTCCTCTTTCATTTACCAGTTCCTCACATCTAGTCGGAAACTGATGTGTAATACACCCAAAACACCTGACCCATCTATCTAAAGTAGAGGAGGCCAAACTGTTCCTGATCCTATGTTTGTCTTCCTACTTCCTGCTGATCTAGGAGGCATCATTATTTCAATTCTATCAACTTTTACGAGAAATATGAAGTATTCTCGACTCGACCAGTAATCTTATTTTACGAAGTCTCTTTAATAATTCTTTCAGCATTACTTTAGTGTTTCTCCTATTTTGATCGGAATTTATTTTTTATTTCTTTGATGTTGTATTCGACTTAGAAATAACTTGTTTCTTGTTGATTTTGGAAATTGTTGTCATTTTTAAATGAATTATTTCCTATATAATCTTATCAGTAGGTTCCAAAAAGTGAAAAAAACAACAAAAATCAATTTTTGATTTGTGATTCAATACATTTTTTAAAAAGGGTTGTTTTATTTGTGAGATAACGGCAAAATGTTACCGCCTTAATTCTGCCTTTATTAGCGTTCTCATGAAAACGAAAAAACTAATTAAGTAACGAAAATAAAAAATTTAGTACCGAAAATCGAAGGAATATTTATATGAAAAGTTCTTCAAATAACCCCCCCCCCCCCCCCCTCCCCCTGTCAGCGGCTCTGTGCCTGGGTATCCATGTCGGAATAAAAAAGAAGGAAACCATTTGCCACACCGAATATAACTGGCTAGCTGAAATAAATTCGCTCACTTGTATCACACCATCTCTGTAATATCATTAGTTTGTTGTTGAGGTATTGCAATAAAAGAAACATTATTAGCTCAGACTCCAGGCAATAGTACATACTGTTTACTAATTCCATGTTATGCTAATTCTAGAATGTATTTTATCCCCTTCCAGTTATTTTAGTTCCACTGCGCAGTTTATACTTTATACAGGCTTTAACAAAACCTCCATAAAGTCTAACGCAATATCATTCTTGGTCTTTTTTCAATTTCCTTTCTTACTTTTGTTCTTTGGGAAACAACAATTGATGCTTTCAATTCCGGTACAAAGTTCCCTTTAAAATATCCTTCCTTTCATACGACATAATATAATATTCTATTCTCCAACAACTTCCACCACAATTTTAATAATTCCTTCACTTCTCCAACTTATTATTGCTGTTTCGAATACTTGGTTCCAATTCATTCTCTTTACCTTCATTATCGTCAACTGAATTATCGGAACTGGTGAAGGCGTACCCTTCCTAAAATCCTGTTCCAAATATCCTTCCTCCAACCAGTGGGGACTCAAAATGACTATTTAGGAATCTGTACCACGGCGCAATATTTCTCCTTTATGGCATAGCCCAGCGCCCTCTTGTTAAAATTGGAAATTCTCCCTTCCTGTATATATGTACATCCACTCGGTGTAATACTATCATCAATCAAGGTGACATCAATATGAATTTCCTCTCTCACACTCTCACACTCCCGGTAATACATTCCTAATGAACTATGTGGCTATTTCTGTTGATTTATTAATTAAACCCTTTATGAAATATTCTATAATAAATATATTTTAAGATATATTACTTTACCTGTTAATTATTAATTATCCTCAACATTTATTCTCCACTCTCTCACCTTACCATTTTTATTCTCAAGTAAATCTCGAAAAACAAAGCCTCGACCTTCTTGCCTAATTCCAAGGTGGCCCTCCTTTTTCCCTATTACTCTTACTATTTAGATGATGTTTTGGAACAAGAAGCTCCTTTATATTATAATCTAGTTCCATTTCTTTACAATTTAGAATTGTATTCTCCCAGTTCCTTGGATCCATCCCACCGTTGGAGGATAGAAAGAGACAATTCAGGGTTACATAATTCACCTCATTTCTCTGCTGACGATTGCCATATTTATTTATTTTATTCTTTTTTATCGACGGGTTGGGTCTTCTACAACTGGAATCATTTTCTCTTCCCATGTATATCTAAATCATTTAATTTAAAATGAAATTATAAAAAAAAAAAAATATTACAATATTTATAAATTTATAAAATCGTGAATCTAATGAATGCGAATCTTTTAATAAGAATTCATGTATCATGTTTAATAAAAATACATTAAGAAATAATGGAAATAGAAATAGCTATGATAAAAATTATTGTGATTACTTTTATAAAAGTAACATTTAAAAAAAGAACAAATAGAAAATTTGATAAATTGTATAGGTGTATGTGCGGTCAGTAGTTACACAGTAAGATGAAATTAATCATTTAAAACTTTAAAAAATATATTTCTAAAAATAACTAAATAATGAATTATGTTATAATAATTGAAGGAACGTGGTTCTGTAATATAACTATGTATATTTATATTTTCATTCAATTAGCTCACAAAACAGCAGCTCCAAAAACATATAAAACGATAACAACATGATATTTTTAATTTTTAAGCTGAACATTTGGCTCCTCGCTGATGATCAGATTAATTTGGTTTGGTTTCATTCGATTGAGCAAGTTATATAGCATATACATATACCCCAAACTTATTTTTTTTAAATATGATTGACTTTTAGTTTGTAAATGTTGACCCTTTCTAAACATCTGATAAAGCTGATTATAATTTCATACCATTCAACACCTCGTGAAATATATGATTTCAAAATTTTATGCTCATAACACAACTCCTTTAGAAAATATGAGGTTTTTTACACATGTTTGACCATTTTGTACGGCCACAGTGGGGCTGAACATGGAAAAAACCTTCTTTTTTTTTTCATAATTTTTGTATACCTAAATAAATGTAGCATAAGGTTGTGGAACTGATTTTTTGATTATTTCATTACCAAAGTCTGTACACGTCCTTGAAGTTGCGCTTTCTGGAGTTGAGAAAATAACACGGTTTTGAAGTTAATACCTAAATAATTTTTAATGAGACTGAATTTTTAACAAAAACTTTGTATAACCCTTTGAACTTTAAATTTCATATGGGTATATTTTCAAGGGTGTAGAATTCGAATTTAAAGTTTTATTTTCCCATAATTTCAGAATTTTGCTCTGTTAACCAATAGTGTGTTTAAAAAAATCCAATTTTCGTTTGTTCGTGTTTTGATTAGAGGGATATTATTTTCTATGATTTTTTATAATTTTTATCACCTTCTACATTATCGCTCTTTCCCATATTTCCATATTTTTTTTTAATTTACATTACATTTCCTTCTGTCCTTTTTATTGCTCATTTATTATCCTTTTATCCATTACCATTAATTTTTATTTTTTTATTTTATTTTTTTGCACATCCTGCCCTCCCGTTTATATTAATAATATTCCGCGACCCATAGCTGACACAGTACGGTATCTTGGCTTCTACTTAGACAAAAGACTTACTTGGAACCCTCACCCTAGACTTAAAAGGCAAGAACCTAACAGACGCTTCAGTAAATTGTACAGACTACTAAATAGACTAGTCCGACCTTTTGAATTAAAATAATTTTAACTTTTCGTGCATGTCGTCCCTCTGTGCGGCGAAGGACTCAGCACTGGGAAAGGGTGCCAGCGTGCTCCTCGCCTCACTGACTCACTTGGTTGACTCATCTCGTTGATTCACACCGCGTGTCCTCGTCGCCAACCTGACCTCACCGCGGCTATAACTCACAAAGGGGAAACTCATGCCATAATATTTTTCATTCATTCTGCCCTTCTTTGTATTCATGATAAATAAAAAATATTTGAATACACTAGAACCCCACTTACCCTACCCCAACTAGGCTCAACAAGGATGGGTTAATAACAAGGTCAGGATGCCGTATCTATTGCAGTGTAGGCAAGCAAGGTCAAAATTCATTTCGTTGGTCCGCCACGAAATAAATTTCAACCCGCTAGGGTGGTATTCGAACCCACAACCTTCTATACGGAGCGCCGTGAGACCCTCTTCCAAAGCCAGCGACGCAGCGAGAGGAAAGCCCTGATACCTAGAACCACCTGAGTCACTTTGGGGGGGGGGGGGGGGTACTCTGTCTCAGTGTAATCATTATCAAAAGAAGTACCATGAACATATCCCCTAGAGATGACAAGTTCTTGCCCTGGGTACTCAGCTGACCACATCAGCTCCCTACTCCTCGACCACATCACAGCGAGCGAACACCCCTCGCCCTGTGAGTTAGCTTTGTTGCTCCCTTGCTATTAATTAAGGAGCTGGTTGTTCTGGCTTGTTGGAATAGTCTCGGTCAATATCGTCTCTGGTTTAGCTCTCTTTGGAGCAGCAGCTTCATCGATGTCTTTAATTAGTCAACCTCAGGGCTCTTCGAGGGTTCGAGGGTATTGGAGGTATATATATATATATATATATATATATATATATATATATATATATATATATACATATATTTTTTTTCAAGTAATTTCTAACTTATTTGATAAAAAGATATCAAATATATGTTTTGAACCCGTAAATCGTATCGTTGGCTAAAGTTGACACATGCTTCAATACTAACTTTCATTATATTCCGCTAAATATTATACCCCTCCTCTTTTGTTTGAAACGCCACCGCCTTTCAAACCAGCGTCGCAGCGAGAGGAAAGCCCTGATACCTAGAACCACCTGAGTCACTCTGTCTCAGTGTAATCATTATCAAAAAGTATCTATTTATCTTTTTATTTATTTTTATATTTATCTATAATGTTGATTTATTAATTATTTCTATTTTTATAACTAAGGGGTCATTATGTAAATTATAATATTATATTGATAATTAAACATGGTAATAATGTTTTTCAATAAAGTTATTTAAAAAAAATAAATAAATAAAATAAAATAAACTGACAGCAGAGAGAAATGTGTGGTTTGTTTCTATTTAAAAGATATAACAAGATAAACAAGGGTTACAATAAATAAATAACACATTTGTAAAGACTAAAATAATAAACTAAACTCCCGCTAGGTTTGTTTATTTTGAAAGTAAACAACTCTTTGCCCATTATAGAAATATTTGTATTAAATGTTTCATACTATTTATAAAAGTTTTTCTCTTATCATTGTTTTTTGATTCCTTTCATCATTGCTCAATGGGCGGATGCATTAGATCTATCATTTGATCATTAATCTACTATTAAATCTATTTTATAGTCACATTATGCACTTCTTGTGTGGCTGCTGTTATATAGGAAACAATTGTAAACGTATGCTCAGCAAAATATTTAACAAAAATTCCATCATAATTCTAAAAATGAAAGAAAATACGTATATTCTAAGTATCAAATAAGTATTATAATAGGAACTGCTATCAGTTGATAGGAACTGGAAGAGGAAATTATTTAACGGGAATAACCTGTTGAAGGAATGTGATCCACAATCCTTTTATTAAATTCTCTTATTGTAAAAGTCTCATTGAGATTGGTCCACAACTGAAGAATAGATTTAGTGCTAACTATCGCCTTGTGTAGAATTATTAGTGTGAATGTGAAGACACTTTCTCTCTGAATCAGAAGGTCTCGACAAAAACTACATGTTCAAAGCTTAACACAGAAGAAAATTACACTTTAATTCTGCTGATGATAACTTAAAACTGAGGAGGTTACATTTAAACATAATCTACAATTATAAACAAAATTGTTTGCCATCACAACAGATATATTTGCAACGTTCAATAGCACCAGCCGGACACTCCACTACAACCTATTGGACTGATTCCATTTCAAATTCTTACTGGACTTGAGTTCCTGGCTGTTGTTAGAATGTGATCCAGTTAGGGTATGCCTCGCCTTCCAGCTGCCAAGCACATTCCAGGCCACTGGAGTACAGTCCTGTCGCTACTGTCACTCGCAACATGGAATCATTTTTTACATTTTTTGAAGTTATTTGAACAACGTCACAGCTTCAATGAAACAAATAATGCTCTATTCAATGAGATAGCCCATAATTGAAAACATATTATATAGGTATTAAGAAGATTAATAATATAACAATGTCATGTCTCCAGCGTCTCATTTATACTTTAATTACAATCGTCACCAACAATGTGTTTGTGCATCACCTGCTGGCGGGGTAGGTTACCTTGGTCATCTTAGTGACAGGGATAAAGGAACTAGTAAATAATTAAATTTATTGATCGTTATTTGTATCCATTAGGAATTTGTTTTGTTCCTTCATTCTTTTGTTTGGGGTCTTTCAAATTTCATCCCGATAACAGGGATCTAAGCTGGCTCTACAATATTTAGCTCTACACTGTTGTAGTGTACATCTGATTCGCAGGATATTTTCATTAATGAGTTAAAAGGATTTATTGGAATTTACATTAACTCTGCAATTTTCACACAATTCTTGGAGATGACGCAATGGATCGGATGGGGGAATATTTCGATGGTTTGAAATCGATTCAAAATTTGTTCACAATCAATACACATTGTGAAATTGAATTTCATGTGAACCTCGACTATGTGATATGTTAACTTAAATAAAGAAGGTTATTGATCGATTATGTATTGAGTGAAGTAGATGATATCTTAGTTATAGCCTAGAACCTCCGTTATGTATATTTAATATCTGCGGAGGGATTAGTATTAATATTAAATATCAGCTAGCGAGTACAAGAAGCCGAGCTGGGCGCTGACACAGCTTTCGATTAGAGGCGGTGACAAAACTGCTGATAAGGCGGTCCTGGACTGCCCTAGGTAATGACCGCCCTAACGGGACAAAAACCCTCCCTCCCTTCCCCTCCTTCCAGGAGCAACTAAATGAAATATTTATGCCGAACAGTCGCTACTTTTTCTAGGGCTGGCCCTTCCGAAAAAAAGAAAACGCCGTTAGCCTGGGTTTCCCCCATCGTTAGCTACATTGTCTCCTCTATCCTACGTCCATTATTTGGGGCATCAATTTGTAAGTCCCTTCTCCCTAGTCTAGTAAATAGTTCAATCATTCATCTTCTTTCCTAAATATTATTTTATTTTGCTATAATTCTTAATAATATTTCTAGTCCTGACTTCAATGTTTAATGTTGATCAGTTGTGATCAAATTGATTATAAATTGATATTACGATATGATTGATTACGATATGTTCGGCCCACCAATATTCGATCCAGTATATCTCCATGATATCCAACTATTGGCTCCAAAAATTTTTTATCAAAATGAATCTATAAAAAGTTCTTTAGTGGAAATTTCGCGCCATTTAGTTTTGCAGATAAAAATTATTTTTAATAGCTAAGTGTCCATACTATTATGTAAAAAGGCGAGCCATTTTTCTTTTGTGATCACTAACCACGAAAAATTGTGAACCAATAGATCCAGGGAGGTTTAGCAATAATAAAATCTACTGATTTTCAATAAATTTGTTATTATCATGCCATTCTGCATGAGAGGATACAAAAGTAAGGTGTGATATAGATCTTGAAGCTGATAAAGAAATTTGCTTATATTTAATTAAATTACTAACAAAGATTTAGATATGCGGTCAGTTTGAAAATTGACCGATATCTGGTTAGCATAAACCATTACTCAATAAACTTTACGATGGTAAAACTGAACCTATCTCTACCAAATTTTATCTAAATTATCTTAATAGTTGTAGAAAGTTATAGCAGTAATAAAATTTACTATAATAAAAATGTAAATGTATAATATTGAGCGGGAGGAACGAGGTAAGCCTCACTGTTGTATACTTCTATCGTTATAAATTAAAATACAAACAAATGAAATCAATAGAATTATTCCTGCCGAATATAAAAAAAAAATAAATAAATAGAAACTTGTCTATGGCACGGCCTAGGGACCACATTGTGATGTCAAATTCTCAGTCTCTTAGCAGTCGACCATGGATGACATTCTTTTGCGGGCAGTTAGTTATAGTAGATGCTTACTTTAATATTTACCGAGCCCAACAGCTAACAGCTAAAGAATCTCTAAAATGTTTTACAGTAAAATCCATCCTTAAAAAACAGACAAACGTGGGTTGTGTTAAACCGCTGCCTAATGAGAACAAAAAATTAATTAAATTAATTAAAATTAATTTAATTTATTGCAAAATTAATTAAGCAATAAATACAAATAATTTATTGTAAGCGATAAAAAAAATTATTAAAAAGAAGATGATAAACACTAAATTTGATTTCTCCTTTCGGTCGGTAAGTTTAGAATAGTTTCGAGTTATTGAATCAACGAGTATTTGATTAACTGGTTAGTTTAAATTTAAATAGTTTTCCTTAAAATTACCATTGATTTATACCATGTACAGTTGTAAATATCAAGCAATATTTTAAAAAATAAAATAAATAAATAGTTTGTTTCCGCGAAGCATTATAATGAATTCATTTACCATTCCCGTTTATAAGTATAAAATATATAATATTTTTATAGATCCTTTGCAATATAATATTTTAGATGAAGAAAGCGTTGTATAATTTTTTTTCCATTAATTTATAAGAGAATGTTGTGTAGGCTATGGTAATTGTATTTTATTCATTTATCTATTATAAATTCTTATATTCTATCACAAAGAATTGTAAATACAAAATCTACAAAATAGAAACTTAATGTAAATTGTATATAATGAATTCTATATATAATTCTTTGAGGGCTAGAATGGTTATAGGCTCGTAAGGATTCTTATTTTATTGTATAGCATATAAAAAAATTGGCGTATCAAAATTGGTTACTAAAATAAATAAACAAACAAAGATGAAGGATTGTTTACGATCCACATAAATAATAATTCTTCTCTTCACATTGCTGACTGGTAGTAGTGATGGTGAAGGGAAGCTGAGGTGAACTTATGGGTTCACTAGAAATATACATCAAATTCTGAGTAGTAAAGTTAGAAAGCAGTACAGCGATAGTAAAAAGGTTGAAATCGTTTCCATTATCTGATATATTGCATTTCGGCTTTTATAGCTTGAAGATAAGTTATGTTTATTAAACCGTAACTTGTAACTTGATTTGTGCCAAGGATGGGAATGGGAAAGGGAAATCATTCCAAAACAGGTGTAATTTAACTACCTACCGATGTTCAATTTAATTTAAAAAATAAACCATAACTGTACATGAATTAAAATGAAATCAATTTGTTGGTGACAGGTTCTGTTACTGTTAGAGTTAGAAATAATTAGATAAAATCGTTTAAAGCGGTGCCATCTTGATTTAATATTAAGCTCGAACGAACCCGGAAATTGGATGCCAAAATCAACAACAACCGCCCACCCAGCTCCCTCATCTCTTCCGGCTCTAATAAAACAAATCTACATGATGAGGGTGGCTATTGTAACAAATGTATCTATAATTCATATCTCTGATTTTTTTTAATTTTTATGAAATGCTATTTTATGTATGATATTGCATGATATTTCCATGATATTAATTTTGACATATATATGTCTTTTGGTTAGGGGATTGCAGTTTTTTTTATGTTTTTTTTTTCACAGTTTTTTCACTTTGACACGCTCTAGTGTTCTGTTCGAGGCTGAAGATGAAAATCTGAAACTTGCACTAATTGTAGTTCTTATGTACATTTTTCAAGAGATTTTTTTTTTTTTTTTTTGTGTATTTCTCTAAGAAAGAAGTTATAATACATGAGAACAACTAATCCTCCATTCTAGCTTCATCACTAATTTTATCGTTTTGGAGAGTTGATAATTATTACATCCACTAAGTTACCGTCACCATAATGTCAATAATGTCAGCATTAGTTGTTCTTGTTTTAGCAGTTAGTTGTTACTTTCATCGGATTCATAATTCATTCACAATACATAATTTCATGTCAAGTTTCAATTCTCAGGTTCGTTTTTTTATAAATTTCAGAATTTTAAATTTTTTTTCATTTTTTTCAACTCCTTTCCAATTCCTCCATATTTCTTGTTGTCCTTCCCTGGAATATTCTTTCATTATTTCACCATGTCTCTTTTTTTCTTTCTCCCGGTGCTGCTTCGCCCGGTTCCCTTATTGCTGGTAGCTTGGCATCCTGAAGGCCCATTTACACTTGTCACTTTAGATAATCATCTTGGATGAATCATCGAAAGTGACAACTGTAAATTGCCTCTCAGTGGGTGTTGAACTCCCTATGCGTGTGAACCCTGCTTCACGTTTGTTTCTTTTGTGGTAATAATTTTGTGTTTTTTATTTCTTGTCGTTGCTATGTCATTCAAATGGTTGGGTAGTCATAAAGACATAGTCAAGACTGAATAGGTGACAATGTAATCTTTTAATTTTTTAATATCAGGCGCAACTTATGCAAATGCTAAATCCATTTTATCTCAAGTATTCGCTAAGCTAAGCTGTTTCGAATCTAAATTTCACTAAATCTGTGTTGGAACTAGTTATAACTTCTGTTATATCCTCTAATATCAAATAAGTAGAAATAAGAAAATATCCAAATAAAAAAGGTTACTGTTAACTTCTGTTACAGTTAGCCGCATTAAGGAAGCGGGACTAAGAAAATATCAATAGATAAAACGCTAAATCTATGCTGAAACTGATGTTGTTAAGTTATGTTACACCTTATTACATTTGGGAAGAGGAAAACTATAAAATGGCTAGCTGAAACGCCTGCTAGGTCTGGCCTAATGAGTATACAATATATAATTATTTACCTAAACAGAAGCCAAGCAAACCCGTGTCAAATATGGCTAATACAGGGCAGGAATATTGTAAAGGAGGTACACTGAATTGAAATATATATATCAAATTCTTGTTCACATTTCTTTGAAAATCGATGTGAATCAACGCTTGAAGAATCGATTAACTCGACCATTCTAAAAGGAAAGAAGAAAAGAGAATATATTCGTTGAGTGGCTGTTGAAGGGTACGTGGAGGTCAAAGCAACAGGAATTTCGAAGAAATACAAAATTGTAAAGTGTTGACGATTGTGATACATCTGCTGATGAAAGCTTATCGCTACGGAAATTATTTTAAGAATTCAAATTTCCTTTAATAGCCATTCTTATTATTTATCCGCTGACGAATAAAGAATAATGAATACAATTTAGACCATTTGTAATAAGATAAATTTATCTTTAAACTTCATGAATTATTTATTTGTCGTATTTCTTCAGATTCCTTGTGAAGGTGAGGAGAGCCATTTCATCAAACCTTCTACTTGTGGTATTAAAATATTAATTGAAATAATAATTTACTGCAGAGGAGGAAGAGGCGACCTTAGCGGAGCAATACAAGAAGTAGCCTGACTGTTTAGAATTCAGTTCTCGGAAGCAATAGCTCCCTTCAGCGGGGCCATATTGAGCTCCTCTTCGGCAAATGCTATATCAATTCAACGCCTCCTCTACTCCCCCTCCCCCTATAATATATAATATGATATTGTTGTTATATTATACGATGGAATGTGTAATATCACCGTCATTTTAAAAATCTTAGCCTCAAGAGTAGTCAGCTGTTGGGGATACAAAATATTTTGTAAAGACTCCACTAAACGTTTTCAAACCTGACTCAATGTAAGATAATCTATCGAACAATATTACATACTCATATTTATTAAAATAAAACCGACAATCTAGTAACAAAACATCTATGAAACAAATCTATATAATTTTACTTAATATTATCAACTCTATAACAAAGATATATTATTGAAGGATGTCTTCAATACATCATTTGTTCATCATTTTAAATATCGTCAAAAATTATATGAATAGATAAGCAAAGGTAAATAATAGAAATAAATTAGCTTGGGTAATTAATAACTAATAAAATTAAATTTTTGAAACAATACGAATTATATGGTTTCTCGGGCGTCGAAAGGTAGTCCTCCTACGAAATTTAAGTTCTAATCCCACTAATTCGGACTACATGAAACAGAACAACATCCGGGCCATAAAAGGGCCAAATTGAAATGGCTCTTGAATATATTGTAATATGCACATGGCAACTATTTTTTTTGTCTTCTCAGAGACATACTATTCCTCCAGAATAATCTTGAATATCACATAATGTGTATTCAAGGTTTTGATGTATGGGCTGAGAGATTGAAAAAATAAATAAATATAAGGCTTTGAGAACGCGATACCTCTAATGCTGCCCCTCCAACGCACTCAGTCAGCACCTAGCACAATCCTCCCATCAACGCCTCGCTCGACCCTTCGGACGTTTACCCGACGGCTCTACAGGCAATAATCTTCTACCCGACGGCTCTCAATAATTTTCATTGAGTTGAAATAAGAGAAATAAGATTAACGAAAATAAAAATCTTCCTTAAAAGAACTCAAATTATACAAGTGACGTTATGTGAATATCAAAACAATGTTAAAACAAAATAAACTTTAAACTTGGAACATTACTATAAAATAGGACAAAGGGGGGGGGGGTGTGCAACTAAACCAACGTTAATATTTTTAGCTCTACTGAATTATGTTAATAATGTTGACTCGAGGTACACCATGATGATGGTATGGGAGGATTAGTAAAATTAGGATTGAGGAATTAATTGCCACTTCTAATTATTTGGTATGGAATTTTGGAATATTGGAATTTCTAATTATCAATGATGGAATTATTTTATTTGAAAATTTGTTTGGCTTCCTCAGATGAGAACCAATATATCTGACTTCTTGTGTTACATTTTTTAACTTGTAAACTTTTGTATTTAAAATCTATGTAGCAAGGTGCTGTAATGTTGTATTTTTTAGAACTGATGGTGAATGTTTAAAACTTGAATCTAGTTTTGAAATAAAATAATTCTAATTTAAGTAGTAATTAATTCTTGAATCCTAATTTAATAACGTCCAGTCGTTTATAAGAAGACCGAAGTCGTTTTAAACTGCGAGATCGAAATTACATTTTAGTTAGTTTTTAAAATCCCGCCGGCGTATCTTTGGATTCCGCTATGGCTAGATTAAGCCGATTTTTAAAAAAAATTCATTTTCAGAGATATTGTGTGGTGCAAATAGATGAGGGCCTCCCCTCCCCGGCAGTAACCACCCCCGAACACCCCCAGAACACCCCTGAACACCCAGACAACATAACGACAGCACAGAGGGTGCCAGTGCCGAGCAGATATTGCGGTCGTACTCTCTCACCCTCTCTCTCATTCCTTCACTCTCTCCCTCTCTTCCTCTCTCTCCCTCCCTCCCTCGCTATCTGATTTATAGACCAGTTTTAAGGAGCAGTTTTGGGAAGATATTAATGTCTTTGGCATTTATTTCAGAGCACAAAGCGGCGCTCTCTAGAAGTCGTAACGAAGATAAACTTCATTTGTTTTCGGCGTCGAGTCTCTATTATACAAATATTGATTAACATTTAGTCCTTTAATTTTATCTTGAAGATGGTAGATAATACATAATACATATAATATTATATATTAAATAATTATAAATAATATAATAAATACCTAAAAGAATAAAACTTAAGTAGAAGCAAAGCACTCTTTTTTCAACACAAACGTTGCCATCAGCCAATACAACAACTGACAATAATATTGTTAGTCATTAAGTAAAACTGAGTCAGACCATAGAAAACTGTTTCCAGATTCTCATATATATTTTCATTGGTACAGAAAATATCCAAACAGTTTTAAGGAAGGGGATTCCTTTCTCAAGGCACACATTGCTAAAGCTAAAGGTAAAAGTAAAATGTAAAATCGTTGCGCTTGGTCACGCACGAACCTCGCTCAACGAATGTGGATGTGTTTCATTATAACTATCAAACAGGCATTTATGTTTTGCTTTTAAAAAATATATTATTAAGGTTTACAATCGTATCTAAGGTACATTCAGTATTTGAACAGTTAATTCATGAGTGACCGAGGTTTGAGGGAAGTTATCGATTGATATGAACCCAACGGTATAGTTCTCAATAGTTAGGAGGTTAAAAGGTCACCGGGGTCATTGCTAAATCACAGCTTAAAAGGATTAACTGGGATAGCAATCCGAGGGGAATCTACTGTAAGGTCATCCCATCCAGGAACCTCTATCAGTTCAAATATTAATACAATCATATATAAATGTTGAACTTTCCAATGCTAAACGACTATCATCTGTTCTGAAACATACAACAAATATCAGCTCTGAAACGGCCAGCCAGGTTAAATTATTGGGGTTTTCCCTATGACTAATTGAATTTTTCTGTTCCCATTGAAAAAAAAATTAATATAGGACTATTGGAAATGTTTTTGTTTCTAAAAAAGTGCTGATGTTTTCAAAATTTTGTATGTTTTAGAACTGATGATAAATGTTTAGCATTCGAAACTAATTTTCAAATAAAAAGATTCCAATAGAAGTGGCAATTAATTCATCAATCCAAATTGTATTGATCCTTCTATACCATCATGGTGTACCTCAAGAGATAAATCATGTTAACACGATAACTATATAAATACGAGTCCAATGTTGCAAAATTAGTTTATCTTTTAGAGCTATAATTATTTGGTTTATTTTTTATAATTTAACAATAAGAAACGGACTATTATTAGTTCATATGAGCTAGTTCAATAAAAAGAACTATCTCAATAGAAATTTTTCGACAAAAGGAACGACTTTGCCTTTCTCTAAACGGCTCCTAAATGTACAATACGCGAAAGGTGTCTAGGGCGGTTGGACAGCAACGGGCCGTAATAATTGTTTGGGTTCGTAGCCTGTTTGCCTGTGATATTGTTATTGTGTGCTTGTGTCCCCTTGTGTGGGAATCCAATGATAGCTGTATAGTTTTAGGCCAATACACCTCAGTTTAGGTGTCCCAACGACCGGCTTGGGTCAATTTGAAGTCCCATCTTGGACCACGGCCTTGGCAATCGTTCCAGAACAGACCTGCCATATGACGTCGAAATTAGGAATTGATGTGACGATGATGGAGGAGGCAGCGAGGCGGACTTCCTCTCATTACTATCGACCCCTGCCGCCAATATAGTTCGGGAGGGCTGGATGTAGATATAACAATAAGGTCGAGCAGCCTACATCTGGGACCCCCGCTGAGTGCACTTTTGTCCCCATCATGGCCCTGTTTGTTGTTTGTCTTTCGGTTTGTTGTTTTCCCTTGTTCCTCTCCCTCCGTCGATCTTGTATGTTCTCCAATTGTCAGCCCCTGTCCATGTACGACTATCGATTTGTGTTGTAAAGTCGACGACAAGGAAGATCATAAGCCATAAACGAACAAACGATTATGTTTAAATCCCTGTCATTAGTTAGAGACAAAAATTGTTGCCCTTGTCCTTGTTCAATATAGTGTTATAACGTGTTCTAAGATCAGCTGATTTGATATCAAGGAGAAGTAGTGGGGTGGCACTTGATAGGAAGCCATCCCTCACCCAGGGCATTAGGGCTCAGCTACAGGTGAATGGAGAGAAATGGTCCTCACTTTATCATTGAGCTTAGAGTTGAGTGATTCAGATATTTAAGGATTGAGATACGGATGATGGTATGGAAGGATATATACATAAATATTGATGTTTTTGGTTAAAATTTGGTTTTGTTGATGTAGCTAGGAGCCAGTAAATTACTTGATGTAGCTAGGAGCCTGTATATGGATGGAGTATTGATGCACAACATGGCCAATGCTTGTTCAATAATTGCTAGACTATTCGACCTGGCGTATCTCACTATATACACCCAAATTTAGTTAAAAATGGAGATGCTTTCACAGGCACAGAATATATTTGTATTACTATAAACTATGGATGGCATTTTGTAGCCCCTAATGTATAATGTATAATGTATAATCTATCTAGAAACTATATTGTATAATAATTAGAACATGCCAAGCGCGAGGAAGAACAAAGTCCTATGAAGGTTATGAATATATTTTTGTATAAATTTATTATTATTGAAAATTTATCACCTGATGGAATTTATTAATTTAGAATTAATTTAGAATCATTACAGAATACTCCCCGTTATCCGGGGCTACCGGAACCGACACTGCGTTGGATAAAGGGAAACGGAAATGACTACTTATAATTAGAAATACATATTCATAATAATAAACAAAAAGAGATAAGAGAGTTTTTACTGTAATAATACATGCATTTTACTTTTTTTATTTATTTATTTTTTCTGTTGGCTCTACAGACCTTGCAGATCCTTGGCCACCCTTAACCAACCTGGCTCTCCCACCTCTGCTTATTTTGGGGTATCCCATCAAGTTAGTTGCCTTTAGTTTTTCTGTTATCTTCGTTACCACAAAGCCGGGTGGTCATTACCTCTTTTTAAGACTGAGTTTCGGAGGATGATGGAATGTTTTTTGCATTTTATTACTATTTAGAATTATTTATTTTTGTAGATAATGATTATGATTTTGTGAATTTTCTAAATACGTTCAAATTAATAATATAAGCCTTACCTAAAAAGTAAACAAGAACCATAAAAAAAATAAAAAAAATTATAAACTTTTTTGGCAGAAAACTGTAATGCCATATTTTCCTCCTTTTATAAAAATATCATTAGAATTTTTTAATAAGGATAAAGTCAAATAATAATTTAATATCTGTTTTATAAGTCAATATTTTTATTTTAAGTGGAATTTTGTAATTGTGTATTACAATAAACTTCAATTTGGAACCGGTCCAGCTTTAATAATAATAATAATTTATATTACTTCATAATTTTAAAAGATTAGGAATCAAATTGTTACTATATAAATAATAACATATATTATTGTAATTGTGTATTACAATAAACTTCAATTTGGAACCGGCCCAGCTTTAATAATAATATAATAATAATAATTTAATAATAACATATTATATGAATATGATTTAATACAATATATTAGGAGCTACCTATATCTATACATATACCTACACTGTATCATTGCAACGCGGTAGGTATAGTCTTGCTCAAAGTTATTAAAAACAAAATAATGTTTTCTCATCGATTGATTTATAAAAAAATATAATAATTGAAGTGAAAAGTAAATTAGTTACTGAAGGATACTTCATATTTACTCATATAAGTTCCATTTCCTACTCTAGCGGTCCTTCCCCTTGGCTATTGAAGTTGAAGCAGAGCAGTGAACTTTATCACTTTTTATTTCTACATTTATTTGCTTTTTAATTGAGGACAATCCCAATCCTAATAACTTTCCCTCAACTCTCGGCACAAGTAATTTCTCTGGATTAATTTTAACGGGAGAGGGGGGGGGGCGGAATATATCAGTTTCAACGATTAATATCTTATTCGGCTTATCTCAAAAAATGGGCTTCATTTTCCCTCTCGTTCTATACCTCTGTATTCCACCTGGATTCCGGATGAATTTGGATTATATCCGTATGAGGATTCCGAAGATATAGAGTTTTAGTCGTTTAATAACAGGAACAATAATAAAATTGTGAAAATGATGTTTTGTCAATAAGAATTGAAAATAAAATTGTATTTATTTTTTTTTTTTATTATTTTTTTTTTTTTTTTTATCTGAAAACATACTTTGCAATTTTTATATCAATATGTCTTTTAGCTTTAACGTAAAGAGTCGTCCTCGAAAACTAGAGTTTTACGTATTCTTCACACTCAAAAATGTAACGTTTTGACATGCTCAAGCTCTGTTCGTGTTGCACGGAACGAAAAAATGTATTAGACCACATTTTGTGAATCTAGTTTGTATATTAACATAGTTACCGCCTACGCTTACAGGCACAATCGCATATTTAGAAACAGATAATACAATAAATAAATAAAAATAATAATAACAATTATATAAAATAGCAATAACAGTTAATACAATAGAAAATAATAATTGATATAAAAAAAGGAACTCCAATTAAAATAATTCTACCCAAGCCACTTCTAAGGAAGAAAAACAAATAAAATATTTTTACATTTGTTTTCCACGTTAACCTACTCCAAAGGTAGTAATGGTCCAACTTGTTGGAGACCAATTGTTACTGAGCAGTGGAGTTCTTCCTCTTCCAAACCTCTCTCCAGGCGGTTACTGTCCTTGCATACTCTCATCCAATTTGGTCCTGCTGTACCCTTCAAGAAGTCTTTTCTGCCTGCCTCTTCTTGTCTTCATATTGTAACTAAGGAATACATCTGTACTTCCTATCAGGTGGCAAGACCAGTTCTATTTTATTTCTCTCACATAGGAAATTATGTTTTTCATACTGTATGATTTCTAATGCCGGAAGTTTTTATAAGAAGGGGGTACGCTAGAAGGGTACTGGGGGGTACGCTAGAAGGGGGTTGGTAACCATAGTTCTGAAAACAAAATCGCAAATGTAAATTACTAATGTGAAGTCCATATTTTTTATTATTAGGACCGGATTTTTAAACTCCAAAACCTGTGACAATCTATGTAAATATCTATCCCCTATAAGGCTACTTTAAGTGCTAATACATAGGACAAGCTAAGAGGTAGCTATGAAATCAAAATTTCGATTTCTTTGTACATTCCCTCACCTAGCCTCGCACCCTTCAAATAATCTTGCTTCAAGTTAGAACTTCTTCCAATTGAGTTCTGCAATACTTGAAGATAGTTTCCCTGCTGCTTTGTTGGTCCTCATAGCTGACACATGCTAATATACAACTTTCTATATTCTATATGGCCCAGGGAGGTTTATTCCTCTCTACATAATTGAAGGCAGGAACGCCAAGAGTAATTCATGCTTTACAGCTATTGGTGTATATTTTTGTTTTATTTAAATTTAAAATAGGCACTAAGGCCACCCTTCCACTCATTCTATACAGGCCTGTAAGGATTGCCTTTCTTTTGGAGCTTTTGTTGGAGATCAAAATTACACCAGCAAACTCCAGGATGTTTAATTTTGTACAATCAATTTTGATGCCAACATCAACCAAGTCTATATTCGGAATACATTTTCTAAAAATGAATTGAATATGATTAGGTAAACTGCGCCTCCTTGTCTTCCACTTCAATCAAGGGAAAATCTCTCACTGCTTTTCTTATTGTCCTTGTGAAGTCCCTGGATGAAATATTTTGTGTCTTAATGCTTCTTAGAAAAAATTTGAAAATAGATGATCTCCAAGTTAAAGTATTGATAAAGGAGAACATAATAATGATTGGATCTAAGGATCGAAAAGCCTAATTTAACTTATGTGTAATAATAACCTTTCGGTTCCAAAACAAGAATTCCGATATATATAAATATATATATATATATATATATATATATATATAAATATATATTATATATATATATAGTTATGGAAACCCAATGGTATTAGGGATAATAAACAAATGTACACTATCCCCTCTCCTAGATAACTGTATAAAAGGCCACCTTCACCGGGGCTCGATGACACTCTGCCCGTCTAAACGTTATGACGTCAGATGTTCAACACGCAGTTCTTGTATTAAGTTGTAAATTGTGCTTTTTCCTTGTATAATGTATGTCAGTCAATAAAAACCTCTTTTAAAAAACTCCCGCGAACCTTTTATTTAGCTGGCGCCCGAAAACGGAGGGAAAAAAACTCTTGGAAGCGTTAACGTAACTTCGCGGGCAGTTATATCTTATTTCAGGTACAGAACAGCGAGACCTCTTTCCACTGGCATGAGAAGATTGGGAGCTGAGTATTAGTACATCAGCAGATCTTCAAGTCTTTGGGAGCGCTTTGGTATTCCAATACCTTGGACCAAAAGGACCTACAACAACCTCTTTGCTAAAGAATCGACGGGAAGGAGCTAAAGGGAGGAGCGTCATCAAGAAGACATCGAAGGACAAAGTTGTATCAAGAAAAAGTATAATTATTTTTATTTTTATTTTTATTTTTAAATAATTTTGTAATTTAGATATAATTAGTATAAGTATAATAATTTAAAATATTAATTTAGCATTTTTGTGAATATATTGGAAGACAAATTAAGCAACTTAAAAATAACTGGTTCTACGTTAGTTAAAAAAGAAAATAATATGGGTCTTGAAATTACATTTTCTAGAAATGAATTGAATATGATTAGGTGAAGTGCGTCTCCTTGCCTTCCACTTCAATCAAAGGAAAATCTCTCACTTCTTTTCTTATTGTCCTTGTGAAGTCCCTGGATGAAATATTTTTGTTCCATGTGCAACCTCTGTTAATGCTTTTTAGAAAAATTTGAAAATAAATGATCTCCGAAGTTAAAGTATTGATAAAGGAGAACATAATAATGATTGGATCTAAGGATCGAACAATAATAAACTTAAATATCCCCAAAGAGATTGGGCCTTTCTTTAAAGCCTAATTTAACTTATGTGTAATAATAACCTTTCGGTTCCAACACAAGAACTTCGATATATATATATATAAAGTTTAAAAAGCTGCACTGAATATCAACCATCCTTTGATTTCAGAAGGACTCACTTAATTTATGTTAAATTTAATTGCAAAATGGGGCATATCGTCTCCTGAAACCCAAAGATTTTCGCCTAACCATTTTGCTACTAATCTGTAAAGAAGTTCCCAACCAATTACATCGTCTTTGCAGAAAAGCAAACCAGCATCAATCCAGCACATCATTTACTTCTCATGTGCTGGCGAGGAAATTTGTGGAGGCAAAATAGTACCGCGAAGATTGTATAATAAGTAATGGCAATGGCCCTCCTCACACCTCGAATTGGTAATCACAACAAACCTAATATCTTAATTTTTTTTCTTTAAAATAAGTAAAAGATGCAGCAGTTGCAATAATATGAATCGCATTAGAGAGATAAGCTCCAAAAGATTATGTGAAAAATTTATGTAAGGTTAATATGGTCAAGGTTTTGTTAGGGATAATATTTACCAATGGCTCTATTACATAGATTTTAACATGATAAGATACTTATAAATTTCTGTTCAAAATGTTTTGAAGATTTTTATGAAAACTACTGTTGATCCGGTATTTTTTAGCAAAGTTCCTTAATTTCTAAAGATTGGTTCGTTTCCTCAGAAATCAATCTTTAACTTGAAGTAATGATAGTGACAGTAAGTAACGATTTTCAATAATCGCCTCAGATCTTCAGGCAGCTCCTGATATCTTCCAATTTCCCAACAACTTTCTGAGTGTTGTCGTTGAGTGTTAATGTGCTGTAGGAAGCCCCGATTTTAACAATAATCACCTCACTTTTCCAATTATTAAAATCTTAGATCGAATACAATCACCTCATGATCGGTTCCATCTGGTTCCAATTAATAATTAGATAGTTTTAGGACTTTGTATATTTTTTAAATACTGGCTGCTTACCGTGTACCGTAGTGAATTAATGTGGGGGCTGTTAACGATTGCCTACTAGCTGTAGCACGGCCCCTATCGATCCCTTAGCACATTTATCAGATAACAGATCCTTTATTATGTGTTAATATAACTCTGTTGACTTTAGCGGCAACTTCTTCATATACTCACCTGTGGGGATATTATCTTCTGTGATCGGAAACAGCTTAGGACCATTTCATCAAGTCATTATTATTATTAGTTCTGTAGAATCGTTATTCGCCTTCGATACCCCTCCCTTCCCTATCTTAGATAAGTCATCCTCCTATCTTAGATCATTCATTTCTTTTTTTATTCATCAGTTTAAGCCAACAACGATAAGATCTTTGAAAGGATAACAGGAGATCCCTGGAGTAATATCGAAGCAATGATGCCGCCTCTAAGCTATATGCAGCTTTAATGATACAGACATCAGCTTAAGGCGTAAGGTGTGATGTCATTAGTTTATCTTGTTGCTGTTCTAATATCATTGTATTATCGTCATCTATGGTGTCTCATGTGGTCTTTAGATTGGGCTCCAACGACAGCTGTCCTATCATCTCGGCTATTGTAAAGAAATATTCATTTTTGATAGAATCAATTTTCTTTTAAGGTACCTAATAATATTCTGTTTGGGAAAGTATAAATAGATAATTTCCCAAGATAAATAACTTCATCAATTGCATTCTTTAAGAAATTGTTAGATTATATAAAATTATAAATTTTGGTACCCTTTCAGAAGCTGGGCTTCAGCACACTGGCCTAACCAGCGCTACACCGACCAGTTCGATCCACTGGTTTCGTTTCACTTCGAGTTTACATTTATCGATAGTTCATTCCTAAAACCTCACATGTACACATTCACTTCTACAGTTTCAACTTGGATTGTGTTGTTTAGTGTGTTATATTGATATTTAGTCTTCTTAAATGTTAATAGGTAAAACAGAAGTTAACAACATGAGTTTCATAATGGATTTAGTGTTTTATATTTTGAAGTTTTCTTATTTCCTCTTCCCTAATGTATATAAAAGTGCTACAAAAGTTAACAAGATTCATTTCTAAATGGATTTGGTGTTTTAGATATTCATATTTGTTATATCAATTTAAGTTTTCAGTTTCCATATTTTGATTTCTTCGTCACCCGTATTACTTATTGCCTCAAAGAGAGACTGATCGTATTAATAATGCAATAAAACAAATTGATCTAAAAATGGATGTGAGAAAGTAAGTTTCATATTTTCTTATTAGTCCAGTCAATGAAGGCCTGAAATGGGTTGTAAAGTGCGTTTCCTGTAATCCAAGTTTTTTCTTCGAAAACATGTTTTGGGAAGTTAGAAAGTAAACATACTAAAAGTCTTGGAGTTTTCGGGTCTAGGAACAGGAAGGGGCGGGGGGCGCGAAAGGTCGCTTTTTTTTTTGGTTTCGCGCTCATATCTAGAAAACGGTGTGTCGTATGAAAAACATGACTATTCACTTAATTACATTTAGTTTCATTACATATACATTTTTCATATTCTATGCTGTTTCCAACATATACGCTTGGTAAATGTGAACATTTTTGAAAAAACATTTTCACCTCACGTTTTCTGTTAAACTTTCCTCTTTATCTTCTAAAATGTTCATTCTACGTGAAAAGTCTTCATAAATAATATTGTAGAAAATTAAATATATTTGCATATATACACATATATATGCCAATATCTAATATCTTCAACCTGTCAAAAACTTGCTAAAACAAACATGCTAAAATTCCTTCACATTCGCCAAGCGTATATCTAGGAAACGTTACATAAATGAAAGTTGTAGAGAATTTAATCAAATTTAATTTAGTAAATAGTCATGCTTTGCCTTCGACGCACCGTTTTCGAGATATGTGAACTAAAAAAAAGGGGGGTCCTTCCACGCCCCCCCCCCCCCCCCTTCCTGTTCCTAGACCCGAAAACTCCAGGACTTTTAGTATGTTTACTTTCTAACAACCCTGAACAAGTTTCCAGAGAAAAACCTTGGATTACAGGAACGCACTCCAATAATCCTTTATTGATTGAACTATATTTCCACTTTCTTTAAGAAAATATAACAGAAATTAAAATCATAACTTTCAATGATTCTTTGTTTCATAAATTTATAATTTGTTTTTTCCACTTCCCTAACATCAGAAAGTTTATCAGAAGTTAATTCAAACTTAATATAATATTAACTCAACATTGATTTAGTGTTTCATATTTTGATATTACCTTAGTTCCACTTTATCATTTTCTTGTTTCTCATTTTAACAGCAGAAGGTTAACAGAAGTTAATATTAGTTTGAATATGGATTAAGAGTTTCTCTGTAAATTAAGTTGTTTCTTATATATTGATTTGAATATCGTTTTTCAACTTAAATGACCATAGTTAATGGTCATGGTTAATGGTCGTGTTATAACACAGTTAGTAGACTTATAAAGCAACGAAAGCCTGAAATCCTTGTTTAGAAATAAATCAAACAGTTCTGGATTTTGGATATGGTATTGGAGTCTTCTTGATTCTTGGCTGGGGTGTTCTGCACAATATATACTACAATAACAAGAGGCACAATATTCACTACAGGGGAGGGGGAGGAATTTTACTTTTTACATTTAGCCTAAAAAATAAATGAAGAACAATAAACTTTATCAGAATGTACTTAACATATAAAATTAAACAGTTCACAATGTTCAGGTTTCACGTCTTTGTTATGACTAGAGCAGGGAATGATAATCGAGATTTCAGGAAAACTAGAAGAATTTAATTAACGATATAATTAACGATATAGCCAATTAATTCTAAGCATTTAAATTATGATGAAGAGAAGATACTGGTATTATGCAATTCCTCTCAGTCTGTTTTTACCTCATTATTTTTCCTCTAACTTAAATGTAACAAATATTTTTAAATGGCCATTGAACATGGCCCTGTTGAAGTGAGATGTACTAACTATATTTAGCCTTCCTCAATAGAATTATACATTGCTAAGCTCTTATCATAATGGTTCTAGATCTGCTCAAATATAAAGATAAATGTTTTGTACTATAACTATTTGAATGGCTAATAACTATGTTTTGTCATTTTTATTTTTTCATTCCTTGTTAATATTCATTTGAATATATTTTTTGTCTCTGTCTCGAGTTTGATTACTCTTTTCCTTTAAAAGTTCAACTTCAAATCTAGTATTTTCTATTAGTATTGAAATATAAATGTCCTGAATCGATCCTGGATTCTTTAAGGTTTATTTGATTTGATTAAGTAGATAATATTTGAGAGAGGAAGCCGGTGAAGCGAAGTGAAGAAGTGACAAAGAGGAGCGAGGATGTATCTGCAATCGTAGTCGAGTTGAGTAATTCTGTTTTTTCCTTTTCTTTCCTTCCTTCCTTCCTCAGCCCTAGTCAAGAATTAATGGCCTCTTTCTTTCTTCATCTCCCATTTTCTTCTTCTTCTTTATTCCATTCCTATTTGATTGCCTCAACTATTGCTCCGTTAATAAAATCCTTTTTTGCCTCTGAAGGTTAAATTGGCTTACGCTTTACCTAACGTTTATTGTAAAAGGTTTGTTCTATCTAGTGTCTCATTATTTATTTATTTATTCTTTTTAATAGTAGATTGGAATATTCTAGAAATAGTCAATGTTCAGTGAGGTAATAAAAAAAAAGTCTGTGATACCATACCCTCCTCAGATATTAGTTTATTACCCCTTGCTCTAGCTGGAAGAATACAAGAAACAATTTAATTGCATTTAGGAATTAAAGTGATCTGTCTTCAGATTGGGAAGGAATAATTTCACGCAGCTCAACTCCTCAAAAATATTCAATCCGTAATGCTGTTGCACCCTTTCTCCTACAAAAGGTACCTGTTTCAGGAATGAAGACTCCTGAACAGAAACTTTGATATTGGTTTCAAAAGTACTCAAATCTCTTGACAAGTAGTTTTATCGACTCCAATACAGAGGCAAACTACATTGACTTTTCAATAGGAATCAGCAGTAAATGAACTTACGACAGATTGTGACAGAGCTCATTTTCTGACTGCCTGCCAACTGCCCAAAACTACATGTCTCTTTGTATTAGAGGTAGGCAACACTGCTCATTGGCACAAGGAGTTTGGTAGTGGTTATATCTGGTGGTGGTGGATATAGATCACAACGTTGTGACGAGGTCAACTTCCACTGAGAGGATTTGAGTCGAAGGGATTCCATGTTTGTATTCAATAGGGTGGTAGCTGAGGGGTGTTGACACTATCGGCTTTCGGCTGTCCCAAGATTTAAATATTCATCTTTTTTTATTTAATAAACATTTTTTATTTACACTTAACAAGATGGATCATGTACTCCCAAAATTTATTAACTTAGTTCTGCCATTGTTTACAAAACCTTTTTTTTTTGCTGCATCTGGTATATACTAGATCATTTAGAAATTGAGGCAATAGCCACACAGCTGTAAAATGGGGTTGTAGAGTCGTTGGGTTCAATGATAAATAAATTCTAAAAGGTGGTAATTATCAAACCCTCGGTAAAACGACCGAGACGTAGATTGGAGGATTGCGTCAAGAAGAGGCGAGTAGATTAGGTGGTAGTAGAGGTGGGGTGGTTTGGAAGGGGTTGGTGTTGTCATTATCGAGCCTTTGGTTCAGCTAATATAAACTTTTTTTTTTTTAATTTATTTAATTTGATGTAAAAGGCGGTGAAATGGGAAATGACAATTAGAAACTGACAGAACTGGTAAGATCGTATTCCAATTGATATTAATATATTTTATAAATAACTTTTATAGGTTTTATTATGTTGTTACTTTTTTCAATTGAATGGATCTGCACAAAAACGTTCTAAAGCTGGATTCACACTGTTTCATTTTTGATGTACATCCAGATTGAATCTTCCGGAGAGATTCATTCAAAGTGAATCTTCCGTGTTCACAAATTTTCATCCATTTTAGCTTTCTTTTTCAGTACACTGTTCACTTTCATCCAGTGCGTGTGTCGCAAAAGAATTTTAACTGCTCGGGTTATTGATTTAGTTTCTCGCGAATTATGCAATGAACCTTTGGGAGAATTATCCCGCTTCCGTACTCCGAGACGGTGGTGGGTAGAACCGTGGATTTGAAGAAGAGGGAATTTGGGAGCTTCTGCTTCGTTATTGGAGGAATGGGAAGAAGAAAATCAAGAGGAGTTCAGAAACCACTTGAGAATGAGCGACAACCAGTTCTCATACGTATTTACTTCATTCTTATATTTATTTATATCTCATATTATAAATATCATCAACGCCCGCACCACTTTTCAGATTTGTAATTTTGTTCAGTTCTACTAACATGTACCGAGTACTAACTTTTTTAATCTTGTTTTTGACGCCTACGATTGATAGTGATGGTAAGTTCAGTTCCACCATTTCACAATAGGCTTTTTCCCTAAAATTATTTTTGCTATATTCTGGTGATTTTACATTCCAGAGACATTTCTGCCTTTGGTGTGCATTCAGGAAGCTTGCCATATGGCTATCCCGCCAAATGACATCTCTCACACACACACACACAACACAAAATTAAATTAAATTAAACTTAACACATTGCACAACCGAAAAGGTTTAAACATCGACTGAAGAGGAAATTCTCATTTAAGCCGCTGTAGCAACACGGTGAGTCACCGTTTTCCTAGTAGCAATGAAAGGCGCGTTCTTCCAAAATCAAACTGGAATTGATTCCTTTCATCGTTCATTTCGATGAACACTCTGGAAGAATTGAAGATGAAAGGCCGTTCTCATTTGTAACTTCGGAAGATTCGTCTAAGATGAACATGCAAAGCGACAAGTGTGAATGGGTGATAAAATTTCCGAAGTGGCGATTTTAAAGGTTTTAAAATGTATAATAGTACGCCATAGTATGATATAGTACTACATTATTTCATTATACATAATTGTAATTATTGTAAATTGTAAATTGTAAATATAACAAATTAATATGTGAATATAAAATCTAACCTACAAAACTAACAAAAACTTTAGATTATGATTTTCTTTCACTGATTTTACTCTAAATTTTTGATGTTTGCCGCTTTGAACGTTTTTGACCCACGAATAAGTCGTGACCTCCCCACGATGGCTAGAATAGGTTGGTAACCTGTAAGATAATCCGTCCTTTCTGCCCTAGGTGGAGTACATAAGGACGTTAAGCCCCCAAAAAACAACACGATTCCACAATATTTGTTCAATATGTGAAGCTAGTGTTTTTATTTTATTGTTCATTATTTTGTAAGTGTAATATCTTCAAAGATTAGAAAATATAAATCAATGATTTCAAGACTTAATATTTTTAATTATTTAATTTCATCAATAGAAACTTATCACCTGGACTTGGGCAAACAAATAGATTCCGATGCTCTGCCACTGAGGTACTAAGGTACTGAGGTAGTAAGGTACTGAGGTACTAAGGTCTTATCGGAGCACGATGACAAAAAGACGAACCAGTTGAGATTAGCTAAAGTGATGTATCTGTTGAGAATCAATGCTTCCAGCCTGGAGTGCCCTTCCGAAGGTAATTCAATTTGTTCTCTGGAATTCCATTAGCCTGGATAGCTTCCTTCAGGATATATTTTCCTGGAGAGGAATGTTGTCTGCATGCATAAAGGTCTTCTTTTTGAAATATATCTAATCTTTGAATTATAATTAAATTGGCTAGGAAATGAAAATAAATGGCAATTACTTTTGGTATTTATAAAATGCCTTGAATAAATATTAAAAAAATATAAATGTGAGTTGGTGGATATAAAAATGATCTATAAAAAACAATTAAATTGTAGTTTATTCATATTAACTTTTATTTTAAGGTGTATACAAACATTGACACAGTTAGTAGATATGAAGATATAGTCAACAATAGACAATATATTGAAGAGAAACGGGCACCGGTTCGTACCAACATTTCGTTCCACAATCGTTTCTCAGAAAAAATGTCAGAATCAATGCCGTAGAGCATTAAATTTGCTTTAATTCCATATATACGTTTTTGGCATTTGAAGCAAATATTTGACAAAAAGTGAGGTAACAATTTTTTTTTTTTCGATAATTATCGATTTTTAATAATGTATATATCGAAAACCGTTGTGAGTTGAACAAATATATATATATATATATATATATATATATATATATATATATATATATATATATAAATATATATATATATATATAAATGTATAAATATAAAATTTTATAGGAAATTTAATAAGCTTTAATTTTGATTTGTTGCATATTTTTCCAAACTCTACCGTTTTCGAGATATAATCGAAAATCCTAAACATCTTCCGGGATATTCTCCCCTTCTCCCACTGTAAAATGGGGAATCTCGTTTTCAACCATGACCACAGGAAAAGTCAAAACCATAATATTTAGCCAAAACATATTTAGCGTGCTTGCCAAGGTGTATTACGGGATTTGATCAAAATTTCAGATAATGGCCTGATAATAAATTTACCCAGATTTAAGTTGAAAAAATGAAATTTTAGATTGCACAAATATTTTTGGAGTTATAGTGAAGATATGTTAAACACACTTGTATTTAAAAACAGTAAGCGGTTACTAAAAAAATAAATTTTGGATCGAACTATTAGTTTCCTAATATATCCTATTAGTTGCCCATAACGTGTTTTCGCGGAGAAATGCGATCCTAGCCAGTGCTGAAATGAGGGGTTTAGAGTGCATGAAATAAGCTACTATTTTTGACTTCACAGCTTCGTTAATAGTTAGAATAGTTAGAAGGTAAATATCCCCGACCCTAGAGGGACGAGATACCCCAGTTTATTATTTGCTAGTTTCTTTTCAGCTTATAAACTGCTCTCCAACCTTCTCCAGTTCTTCTCCAGCGACCCTAACTCTGGAATTCCCAATGGGATGTGGTATTTTTTACGACGGATTTCAATAGAAAATCAAATTTTGAATCGATTTTATACCGGTGAATTTTTTTATATCGCGAAAAATCATTTTAAGAAAATGACTGGGATTTTCAGAAATAAAATAAACTTTGAACAAAAATATGAAATTAAGGCCTTCCCCTGACTGGTACGACAAACGGCAAGCAGGTTGCCACCGAGAGGCACAAATCGTCGACAAGTCACCGTGAAAACTAATAATATTATTTATGCGCTGGCTATGGTGGAAGCGTATCCTCATCGGAGCATTCGAGAGATAGCCAGGGTTACCCACTTAAGCATTGGAACGGTGTGAGCCATGCTAAAACAACACCGTATGAGGCCGTACCGCAGTTCACTTCATCAGGCTCTAACTCCCCAAGATGCTGAGAGACTGAGGCTAAGGTTCTGTCATTAAGTGGGTACCCCTGGCTTTATGCAGAAAAACTGAGTAGCTGTGGGAGTAAGTTAAGATATAAGAGGTTATTTTGTCTTGCACGATTTGTCATATTTCCTATGAAAAAGGACTGAAAAGATTTTCCGGCTCTCATCACAGCTATATCTAGTCTACTTGTTATTCTGACATTTTTAAGTCTTAAATTTACACATTTCAAAATTTCAATTTTTTCGCGCTAAACTAGTGAATTGGACCACTGTGCGATCCTCAAGAGTGTTGTAATAAGGAAAGACTATTTGTACACGATACATCAATATTATTCCTTGACAGTGATATTTTTATATCGACATTTTTTTTCTTTAAATATTTGTCGTGTCAATACGTTGGCTACCTTATACATATGGTTTTTTTTCTTCTAAATTATAAAAGTACAACATACAACTATATTTGTTTTTAAAAAAGTAACAAAGCCTGATAAAATAAGTTTTTAATAATATGGGCAGGGGGCATTTGGCAAGTCTAGTACTGGTTGCATGTGGTACACACTTGAATAAGTATATGTACCTAATGCCTACTGTTAACTCACAATAAACTATTTCTTAATTTTATTATGTATAAAATTTTAACATCTTTGTTATATAATAATTTTGTTCACATTTAAGTTGTGAAATGAATTAACTAAAACGACAACATAAGGAGGAATATCATAGTAACATTATATGTATAATATATATCTATATTTCTGGTCACCGATTTATCATTTATCGATACTTCGAGCTCCAAAGTAATTTTCTCCCGATAGCGATCGATACCTCGCTGACTCGTGGACAATCCTATTCCCTGCTCCCAGCTGACCCGGAGCTGTTTTTATTATGTTATAATGGGAAGGCGCCGACCTGAGGTGGAGTACAGAGCGATGTAATGATGAGACGCCCACCCGCAGTCATCAACCTCTTGCAGGGGACAGCTCGCTGATCTGCGTGGGATGGCCATTCTTTGTTGGATCAGTATTCCCTTCTCATTAATTATTTAGCTATCTGCGAGTAGAGGGGGCTATATACTTGGGCTCTGGTTGGGCGCCTCTTTGTTCGGGGGGGGGGGTGAATTCCTTCCTCCGAATCAGCTGTTGATTATATTATTTGATCAACAGTTCCAAAGACGTGATAAAACATCTTTGGAAACTGCTTTCCCAGGTTTAATAACTTCCATAAATCAACGGAACCATTTCCTTTGTTAAATTAATAAAAATTAAAGTTTTAAAAGCTATGATACATTTCTTTATTATAAGTTATCGAATCATCAAATTACTATTACAATTTTAAACGCTGATTGATTTTATTCAATCATATTTAGAGGTTGAAGATCATTGAGTTCATCTCTTACATTTATTCTCAATTCAGTACATTCTCAATCTATCTCATAATTCAGCCCAAATTCGCTAAAATTTATTTTTCAGAACTTTAAAACATTCTACCATCATCCACCACGCTTCGCACTTATAAAATCAATTAGCAAGTATTTTATTTATAATTAGTAGAATAATATCCCAGGTTTACTATTAATTTTAGTTTTCTCGACTTTCTATCCTTTTGGATGTTATAGATCACATATGGATGATAAGATCCAACATAACAATACACATACTATACAATATATATATATATATATATATATATATATATATATATATATATATATATATATATATATATATATATATATATAATACATGAATCTCTGATTCATAACTATGATGATGGAATAACTATGATGATGATGTACCCTGGAAGCTGTGGATAAGTTGTTCTAGATTACAGAAGCTCCAGAAGACGATGCGATGAAGATGAACTCGGAAGGGAGCGAGTTCCTAATGTCCCTATAATTGCTGTGTGCCTCTCAGTTTTAGCTTGCAGTTGTTATCCCGTCATCTTTTTTTCTAGGCTGTTATCTTTTCATTTTGTTATGTTTTTGAAGAACTAACTTAATGGCGCACATCTTCAGCAACATCGTACACCCTAAGTACAAGATTATGTTTGCAATCATTCAATAAACAGAATGAATGTTCTTATGTTGGCGATAGGTTGTTAAATTTCATAAAATATTTCTCAAGATATTCTATATATTATAAAATATTCCTAACTGACTAGGCGACATTATTTCCGTGCTTTTAAAAAGAAATGCTAACGTTTTCAATACATGAAAAATATGTATTTTATTATTTCAGATATATTATTATATGTATGCTATATTGTTATATGTATATTTGCTATTTACAATATATATATATATATATATATATATATACATATATATATATATATATATATATATTCGCTGTATCTATCTATTATATTAAAGGACAAGCCGTTTTTCGTTTGTGATCACTATACGTGAAAACTACCAAACCAATCCGTACCAAATTTTAACCACATCATCCTTATAGTTCAAAGAAGGTGTTGCAATAATAAAATTTAAATATTTTCAATTATATTGCCATAAAAAAAGCAAAAAATACGTGTTGCGCAGTGAAGTTTGATAAGCGACTGATAGGTGGCGAGCACCATTCGAGAGAGGTTACAAAGGTACGACGTTATGTAGAGATATAAATTTATGATAAAATTTACTTATCTTCAATTTAATTGTTATTTAAAAAAGCTATAAAAATATGGATCGACATGTGGATCCCAGTCCAGTTTAAAAATAGACCGATTTGTGGCCATTCTGCAACAGAGTTTATAATGGTAAAACTATTCAACCCAACTGTACCAAATTTTAACTACAACATCCTCATAGTTCTAGGAAGGTTTATAATAATAAATTTTACTATAAAAATAATTAAAATGTATAGTCTTGAGCGCCAGGAAACAAAGTTTGCCAAACTATCATTTACTTTTTTGGTTAGAAAATTATATCTGTCAAATAGGATGTCTAAGGCTAGGTTTATACTATAGCGTTCGGACGCGACGTTTTTTTTCCGCGGACGTTGACGTTAAAAAAACGTCGGATGCTTGTGTTTATACTGTAGCGTTTCCGAACCCCCATCTAGGTGCAATAGCCAAGAATGTGCGTCGAATTAACCAGTAGTTCCTGAGGCGTCATGGATAGAAGAAGGTTGTTACTTATTATTATTGTTACAACTACCTTCCAGGCCTTTTCCTTCTCCTCTCTATCTTTGAACAGATCAAGAGACCCATCATCCCACAGAACTGGATGCTGCTCGATCAGCTGGATCAGCCTATCCTGGTCTCCCATTTAATTCGCAAATATACACTCAAAATGAATAAAATAATTTAACACAAAGAAAGATCAAATATAAACAAAAATAAAGGCCGGGTGCAAGAGGAGAAGTTACCGCTAACGTCGCAATAATAACACTGTCATAGTAGTCTATGTGTTTCATTGGTCATTTGGACGTCGAGGTGGGGCGTCCGAACGCCGGTCCGCCGACATGCGACGTTCGAAAAATGTGGACGATCGTCCCGACGTCTAACGCTGGACGCTACTGCCTTAATAACAACGTTCTCATTCTAACCTGGTGTTGCCAGCGGAAAAAAACGTGACGGAAAAAAACGTCACGTCCGAACGCAATAGTATAAACCCAGCCTAATCGTGCTTTTTCGTACTCTCCAAATATCTAATCAAATTCACAGGTGTTTCTTTATATAAACGATTCTATGTCAATTTATCGAATTAGGAAATCGAACAAAGATAGTAGTTTATTCAAAGTTTAGTTTAGTATTAAAATAAATTGTATTTTTTGGATGGTGCTGGGAAGTGGTGGGAGGCGAGGGTTGGCTTTGTTTATAATTCCCTCCTTTACCGCAAAATAAAATAAAATGAGTTCTGTTTTGGTTGTATGTACGAGTATGTATAAGTTAGAAACTATGGCACTCCAACTATTTTCCACTAATAGTTAATTTTTATCAATAACTCGGCTCAGAATTACATTCCGCGACTACTACAGTAATTGGGTACTCTTCATTCACTTCAGTTTTTATCTATTGGCTTCGGTTGGACGGCTCTTGTTATTGATAACTTAAAAAATGAGATGAGGGACAACTTTCCCCAAATATGATAATACTCCTACATCAGTTCCATCAGAACCGCACAAATTTTTTTATTAACACTAAAAAGCAACTATTGCCATTTCAAGCTGGGAGTGGGGGAAAATATCAGTACCTACCATGTACCAAAATGTTTATAAATAAAATATTTTTTACCAATCCTCGAGTTAAATGACTATTTGAATATCGTATAACCGTTTGCTGATATTTTTTTCACATTTTTTAAACTAAATAAAATTTTAAAATTAAAGAAATAATGAATCAATGAAAATATTTTAAAAAGGAGTATTCTTTAAGATCTTTTTTTAAAAATAAGATACTGAAAATTGCTTATTTTAAAAAAATGTTATGCTTGTAGATAATTGAATAATCATTCGATCTCATTTTTAATTTTAAGAAACATTTCTATAATTTCATTATGTTTACTTATTTTATATTATTCTTATAAGCGTATCTAATAATAATTGGCCCAAATTAGAGGTTATCAATCAACAGGTTACAAGGTCAGGGAAGTTTCAATATAAGACAAATTGAACTCGCTCAGCATGAAGTCTGGCCATGAGCGGTTTTTTGAGAAATCAACATTAAAGTCTCCAACTATCATAACTGGTGCAGTAAGATCAGGCTCGTAACCGGATATAATTTTAGCGATATTTTTGGGATATTTTAACAACGATCGTAACATAAAGAGTTAAATTTCTGCTAAAGCTTTTCCCACGTGGATATACACACACACACGAGTACGAAATTGAAGATGCCATTGGCCTTTACGTTTACTAGACAGACATCACCAGATTTTGCATCTTTCATTTCCAAATAAATTTCGGAAATGTCAATGTTTACTCTATTACAATCAGTGAATGATCACTATTGATGTTGCGATATATGGCGACTCCACCTGCTTAGTGACTTGATGATGACTATACCGCTACCGATGATGTAGTTGTAATTTGTCACTACACTACACTACACTAAGCTACACTACACTACAACCTTTCCTATCGGTTGTTGATGTGAGTTGCTCTCCATTAGAAGGCAATTAACAAGGAGTTGCCTGGACAAGGAAGGTGGTCTGCCCCTCCCAGGTGGCACCACCTCTCCTCCATGAGCCTGTATCTCATTTATCTCTCATTTCAAATTCAAATGACCAACTTCTTTCTCTAACCAACAGGTCCACTCTTCGAATGTTCCTCATAACAGTTATCATTCTTATCAATAGAGATGGAAATTCCTAAGGTATTTTGTCGATAGGGATATAAAACTGCCAGCTCCTTCTGCACTTTTACATTTTAAGAATGGTTGATCCACTGTTTACTGGTCTCATCATCAAATAACATTATAACAAACTGTCACAGTTAAATAAGGGAACTAAATTAATGTACAGTCGACTCTCGATGATTGGAAGTTGCAGGAGCGGTATCTGAATCACCAAAAAACAAGGACCCACCCAGGACACGATTATTTTTTAGTTCACTCCTGTCATTGGTTTCAACATGGACAGACCGATCTTTTGTTTATATCTTAAGCAATGTTTCTATCGGACTCTGTGGAGGCCTTTGAAAATTTCATTGAAGTTGAAATTGACATCGATGCCCCCGATTGTTCAGCCAATGTTCAATGTTGGTCTGTGGCTATGAGGATACAATGTGTTCGGATATATTTAATTACTCGTTTACAAGTTTATCATAGCTAATAAAAAAAAATTATATTGTATTCCTCTTTTGTAAGTCTGTTAGATGGCTGGACGACGTGGAAGGCATTGGCTGGAGGGAGGAGACTATGAGGTGGCTCCTGGAGAACTGTGTCCAGTCCAGTCCAGCAATCAGTGGGATCTATTTGGATTGTATATTGTATGGCTATATTACTGTATCCTCAATCTATCTCATGTCTAAACTTCACAATTAAAGGGGTGATTGGACCGAAAGCTCAACAGTATCTTATGCATACATTATGTCTGCATAATATTTAAATCAAGATTCGACAAATGCTTAAAATTTTATGGGATATTGTGTAAGAAGGAGCGTTATGACATCATTTATTTATTTCCTTTTTTTACATTCATCTAACCAAAAGGGCGATTAGTATTCAATAGATATCGATGTTAAAGGAGATATAGCAGCGGAGTATCGATACCAACATTTATCGATTCTCGGTCCTCGGTAGCGGTACCTCAGTTCAAAATTAATTGTTATTTAAAAATATAATAAAAAAATAAAAATAAAAAAAAAGAAGCAAGACAAATCGATTTAAAAAACGATAATAGAAATTAGTAAACCGCTAGTCGCATTTAGTATCCATAGCTTATAATATATGTTATTAATTATAGTTAAGACAATGTACAATTATATAATTCACTTTAAAAATTCTTGTTTACGAAGATAAATATTCCAAGGTTTCATTTATTTATTAAGGATTTGGAAATGTGGCTGAACTCTTTGACCAAACATTGAGGATTTATTTTAATTAAGTACTAAGATTAAAAAACTAATATTTACACATAGTAAAATGGAAATCATCTTTATTTTTGGGAATATCGTCCCTTAATAATAAAAAAAAAGTATAATATAATGGTATTTTTGTCTGACTGGCATTATTTTGTAGTTTAGATATTGTAATATTTTTTGTTCATTTTCCAATAACAAATATTTTCAACAAACTGAACTTTAGATTACATTTGCATGGAATTCGTTTTTAATTCTAAACAAATGAGGCTTGGTCATTAGGAGAAGAATTTTGAATAATAATAGCGTAATTGCATTTCACAAAACTATCGTCAACGTAAGCGATAGCGATCGGTTCCTACGAATCGACTTTGGATCATCGATTCTCACTAACGATTCTTTTCTCAAGAATCGATCGAACCGAGAATCGACCCATCCCTATTTTTTATACGGTTTTTTATTTTATCAAGTAACACATTGGTAATTAATTTTGGTAATAAATTTTTGAATGAAGAAATACTCGGCCGATTGTTGATTCTGCAGTCACTCCTTGTCGATGTAATGTCCATGGTTGATCGGCAAGTTCTCAACTATCATGGCTACCTTGCAGAATTTGCAGGTCGGGCAACACATATGTTTTTATGGCTACCGTTTAGTTCGAAATTCAATAATTTTTTGGTTTTAAATATTGAATACTAAATTCAAAAGTATATTTAAGGAACAGCTATTGTTAAATAATAATTAACTTACTGCTGTGCCCTCTGCCTAAATAATCCCCTATTAATACTTCAATAATCATCTCAATGACTAAGCTAGGATCTCAGTTGCCATCCAACGGTTCACTGCCACGTCAGCTCACTCACTCACTCACTCACTCAAACATCAGTCTAACATTATATAATAATCATTAACATTATATAATAATTAATTAAATTAATTATAGAAACAAACCTTAAAGAAACATCTATAAACACCTAGACAAGTTATAGTGTAAGAAAAAATAAAATATTCCTGTAGAAAATATCACCTCCAAAATCATATTGATCTCTTACATTTTTAACTTTTAAAAGTTTTTAACTAGAACATAAAAAAAAAAAGTGAATCCCTGAAGACTTATGTTAAGTCCCCCCCCTCCAGAACTGTGATCCCCTGACGAATCACAGACCATTCCCCTCTAACTGCACTCCCCGGAATTAATCCTAGGTGGCTAAGGATTAGCGAGCTAGGACACGGCCAAAGGACTCGGAAGGATTAATTGTCATCCCAACATCTGGAGGAGATTGCCTCTAATCCTCAGGTCCTCAGCCAGGGCGATCCTTCTGTCTGAGAGCTCTCCAGGGACAGTTCTCCAGTCACTGGAGGGAAACAGATTGTTCTCAATCCTCCTCCATTTAGGTTATTACCCATTTTGAATTTCAAATGAGCGACATTTTTTATCGTTCTTCCTTCTCCACGTTATATTCTACTCCAGGATAGAAGCACCGCTGAACTGCAAATGGCAAGAGAACAATTGCTCTTTGGAGCCAACCTATATCAAAGATCTGGAGAACCAGTTACTTAGCGCTAGTGTACAGATTGGTAACCTTCTAGGAATTTCATTGAGTGCAATTTGAATTAAAACAATTATTTTACTCATCAAATTTTCATGTAACTTTATATTAAAATATAATTGTTTATTTAAATTTGAATGTTTGTTCATACCTGTTGATCACTTAATGAAATAATAAAATGTTTACCGCGAAAGGTACGAGGGGGAGCAGGTTTTTTTTAACTTAGCTCCGGAGATCCTTCATCCAGCTTCTTTCCAGCCTTCTCACGGTGTTGTGGCCGTAGCGATTATATGAGTTATGTTAAATGCCGCATTGCTTTGTTAACTGTTAACAGTGTATAATTTTTAGTATGAATTTTATACACTAAATTGAAATTTCGATTTTAAAAAAGCGTCAAAGAAACATTCTAAAAATTATAAAACGAAAAATACTCGAAAGTAAATCTTTTTAATGTTTAATAATATTTTTGATAAATGATACAAATGAAAAAAAAAAACATTTAGTAAGTGATCTTTCATAATTCCGTAATCACCTATTTTGGTTTATATCTCAACTCATAGATAAATTGCCTGTGATAAAATTCTAATTTGTTAGGGCTCAACATTTTTACTTTCTAACTTTTCCTTTAAACCAAACTTTTGAAAAAAATACTTTTTAATAGTAACTTTTTGAACCAATCCTAGATCCAACAACTTAACTGTAGATAAATATAAGCTGACTTGAAAGCAGTGCTGCTGATTCCGAAATAACATATTCTGCAAAAACCAATATTTTCCCTGTTTCACCCCATCCATTTCAAAAATGCCCCCTCCCACCCTATATCCCTCAAATGACAAATGAGTAATGTAGCTTTTCAATTTTAAGAATGAGATATTCAGTTTATAAATGTCTTCATATCTTAATTAGGCTAAATAATGGTTAAAAGTTATTAATAAAATACATATATATATATATATATATATATATATATATATATATATATATATATATATATATATATATATATAATAAACGATTTTATTTGAAAACAAAAATAAACTGAATTTCCAACATCTCTATTTCCATTTTTTTTTTTTTTCTTTTTGGTTATATTTTGAATAAATAAAAAATCACATTTTGCGCCAAACCTTTGCATATAATATTTATGAGTTGGTTCAAAAAGTGGAGGCATTTTGACTACGTTCCTTATTCTTAGAAAGGTGTTTATAGTGTCAGTACTCGCCCGGTTTCTTTACAAAGTTTTTATATTGTCAAGGTTTGAAAATAGTCGCTTAACACATCCATTTGAAGACGGGAGAATCAGCAGCAATGAAGAAACTCTTCCTAGTTACATCTTGGATTTCCTTTTATGAATTTTTTTTTTTTTTTATAAATTGCTTTAAAGTTTAAACATTATGGCAATTGTGTTTGCCAATAATATTTACATTTTACTATTTAAAAAAAAAATACATAACAATAAATAAACAATAAATACAAACTGAAATGTTGACATGTTATATAATTAACACTAATAAACGAGCATATCTACATATTATAGTAATAAATACAAACAAAAGAATATTTTTTTCTTACAAGATATAAAACAAACAAACAAAACAAAACAAAACAAAAAATAAATACATTTTTACAAGTCATAATAATTGATATTGATTATACTGAGAATAATATCTAAGATCACAAAAGTTGTAGCAGCAATTGCAATAGAATCCAAACCTTTATTATTTTATTTTAAAGAAAAAAAAATTTTTTACAAGCATTTAAAATATTTAAAGTAAATAGAAAAACATTGTTGGTCCTTTCTACGTTATCGTTGTCCAAAAAATTTTATAAAGATAAACTTTCATCTGTTTTAACTCTGTATTTTTTTCAAATATTTTTTTTTTTATTAGTTATCTTGTCTTTGAGAATCCAACAGGAGGTGTTTCAAGCTATTTATGATGAATAAGTTACAATCTTCAAATTTTTCATTTGATTCAATTTTTAAACTATTATTTAAAAAACTGGTATTGTTACTAAATAAAAATAAACAATTTTTTAAAATATTTATTATAGCCAACGCCTACGCTATTAGGGCGAATTCACATTTTATATTTTAAAAAATCAACAATTTTTTCTTTCATGCCTGATGAAATTAATTTGGTCTTGGTCATCAATTTTGTGACTTGATATCTGCAAGGAAAATAAACATTTGTTGATCTAACATTTATAATTTACTATTCTTTATATACGACAGAACGATAACAATGGCTTTTTGGTATGATCCCTCGTATCTGAAAGTTGTTATATTAACTTTTGGTAAGTAAGTTATGTTTCATGATGAACTAATCAATATACAAGGGGCTAGAACTAGCTCCACTGCGCCTTGAACAAAGTGAAGGATTCTATAAATAACTTTCACGTTCTAGAGGAAGGGTAAAGCCCTGGAGGACCCAGATGGTTGATGGAAGAGAAAACAAATTTCCAATAACAGCGCCAATGAACCTTGTTCTGGCAGTTACGAAACAAGTACCCGTGGGGCTATGTCACGCCAAATTAAATATCAAAATTGTTATCTGAGGCTCAATTTATATATTAGCTTCTCAGTTTATAGAAGATGCGTGTGCCAAAGGGTCATTGTTAGTACAGGGAATTATTTATTGTATAAGTTGAATTATGCATGGGTTGTTCATTCATCCTTGAATCTTCTAAATATGTTTCCTATTTTCCTTTAATGCCCCCAAATTTGCAAATTTTAAATAGCCATTCCATCAGTTGTGGGTCTACTCACTATCCAGTTTAGGTGTAGCTCACTACAGAAATTTCCTTTTGAATTAAAGTCAGAGCTAAGAGTTGGCCATTTTAAACTTAATATCTCATCTCCGGTCTTTAATTCTTTTCAAATATTTAATTTTTCTTTGATATGGTAGACCTTAGATAATTAAACTTATTACCCTAAATATTTTTATTTTCTGTTTAATCTAATCGTAAACATTTTGGAACTCGAAATAATGTTGATTCACTGCGCCTTTTAATCCTAATATATTCCTTGAAAGACGAAAGGATAATATTTAGTAAGCCCGTCAAAACCCACCCTCATAATTGGCTATTAGTATTGAGTAATTCTGTTGGCGAGTATTCAAGTAAATATAATGTAACGCCTTAGGATGGAGTGTGACATTCCTCGGCCACTACAATTACAATATTGTTCTAATTATATTTCAATATTAATTAATTATATTCCAATATAATTCATATTGTATTATTCTCGGCCACATAAATATCGATTCTTTACATTCTTCAGGTATTTTTTCTTTTTACAAGATTATTGTTACTGATCTTAGCATTTTAGATACCCCTGCTCCTCTGCACGCTTTGACTTATTCAAAATGGAAATGTAGCACCCGGCTGAACACTTCTCACACAATTCAATTTAACGACTGCATTATCGGCTTCCTCTTTACTCGGTTCTTATATCAATGCTCCACATCCTGAGAACGAAGTGAATTTATGTTACTTTCCGTAAGTGGAACTACTTACTAACATTATAGTAGTATTCTATTGATATCTCTATTCTGCTCTGTTCTGTATTCTGTATTCTCCAGGATATAGTTACAGTTATTTTCTTCTTTCATTTCCTTTATTTTGCTTCAAAACGTTTACTCGATCCATTGCATATCCTTTACGTTCTTTTCGGTTCTATTTCTGTAACCTTTTTTTTTTTTTTTTTTTTTTTTAAACTAAGGTAAAGATAAGTTTTTTTCCTCAAAAATAATCGATTTTCAACAACGTATATCTCAAAAACCGTTGAAAGTTCGAGAAATATGTATAGAAACAATTTTAAAGGAAATTTCATAAGCTTTAATTTTGAACTGTAGCATATCTTTCGAGATATAATCGAAAAACCCCAAAATGAGACCTTCTCCCCTTCCCTCCACCGTAAGCTGACTCCCCCCCTTTTAGTATGTTTCTTTTCTAACTATTCCTAACGAAGGTGTAAAGTAAAAAATTATCTGTTATTTAATGCACTCTACGTCCCTTTACTTCAGCACTCATTGACTGGAGTGCTAAAGAACTTATATGGTTCGTTTTTTAAGTTTTGGGGGCGATCAACGCTCTTCCCGCACGGATAATTGAGAACTTTAACTCCACTTTAACTGTTTTCCATTTTTCAAATGTGTTTAAACAGTCATCATCGAACTAAAGTTTATTTTTTCTATTCGATACAGCCAGGATAAGAATCTCCCACCACTTTAATCCATAAATTGATAATATCCTTCCTATCCTATTACGTTTCTTCAACTTCAAACCTATTTCAGACTTCTAAGAACAAATCGTTTCAAATTAATAACTTTGAATTACATTGATTGGATGAAATACTGTATATATTTTATTGGTTCTAAATATATGAAAATACATAGACTCAAACTAAGGATTTCCAAACCAGCTTCCCTCTACGGTGTCTGAGGTTATGGACTATTCCAACAGATCCTAGCATTTCTTTCTCGCTAACTATGTAACTTGTGACCAAATGGGCCTTAGTCTACACCAATATCAAAATATTGTTTTAAGTCGTTTTTGAGTAGCGTTTGATATCTTTATTTTTATGATATCCTTTGGAGAAATGTTTTGTAATCAAAAGAGACTGAGATTAGAAGTCGGGCCATCCCAACCTGGATTATTATCGTATGGAGAGGGCCGCTCGATGGGCTCACAATTGTCACTCCTTTGAATTGTACTCCACTTACCGTCCTCGCTTCATCTTCCATCAACTTTAACCGAACCATCCTAATCTCAACCAATCCGCAAACACCTTTTCTGCCTTCACTCATTTTTTTGTTTATGCTCTGCAAAACTAAGTTCAAATCTTCTTTCATTCACATGATCCTAATTGATGCCTAGACTTGATGGCTAGCTCTGCGCATGTCAGGGGATTGTTTTTATTTCGCTTTATTGGATTTACGACAGTTACTTTTTGAATTAGTAATGTTAGTTTTTATTTCTGAGTTTAGTTTCTTCTTTTTTTTTATTCATAACAACTTGGTAGACCCTTGCGTTAGAAGGGAAGAGGCTTGACGTGGAGGAGGTAGTGGTGCAGCTGTAGTGATGGCGACTACATCCTGATGATACCGTCTCTTCATATTATTTAGACAATTATCTAACAAAAAAAGAAAAGGCTGGATAAATTAAATAGCAAGATCTCAAGAAGGGACCTAAGACTTAAGAACTTCCAAGCCTGTTTTTATTCCCAAGCTGCAAGTTGATATCTAAGTCGTTAAAGTCGAGTCGCCTTCCATTATCCGCGGGCTCTACAAAAGGATTTAGATTAACCGTGCGAGAAGCACCTCCCCTCCCCAGACCTCCCTCCCCAGCCACTCTCTTAAATTAAAGGGTCCCGGGGACAACAATACGGAAATTGGAAAATAAATCCTCACGATTTTATTAAGTTTATGAAAAGAAAATGGCTTCGCGATCTTAATTAAACATCAATCCACAGAGAGACTAAATAGATTGCTTTCATCATGAATAGGCCGACAGTCAATAGCCAAAGCCCATATCCGATCCATGGATTAAGAATTGATGAAAAATGTGGAATTACTGATGGATTGAGATTTTATTAAACGGATGTTGGCTTAGTAATTAGAAAATATTATAGCAAAACTTTTATGGAAAATAAATGTTGAAAATAACTGAAACCATGTTAGATTAACACTAAACTTACCATGATGAAGTCGGTCATTTTCCGATTGTTTTACGGAATTACTTTGCTTTTTGATTAAACTACTTTTAGAGAAGTAGATTGTTAGGGTATGCAGTCATAATAGATACACAGTTATTAAAAAATAAGTTTTTGAATTTGTAATGCAAACATTTCAACCTGCATTGCAAGCCTTCATCAGGGCTAGAAGAAGAAAACAAACAGAAGGTATGTCTAAATTGTGGAGAGTATAAAAAACCAAGGTATGAACAGAATAAATATATAAGAGTAAAGACAATAACATAAAGGCAATATCTAAAGACCATGAAGACAGTACATAAAGACTATTTAAATAAGATTAAAATTAAAATGAGTGATAGTTAATTTCTTCTTCTAGCCCTAATGAATGCTTGCAATACAAGTTGAAACATTGGCATTACAAATTAAAAAACTTATTTTTTAATTGCTGTGTATCTATTATGACTTCATACCTCAACAATCTACTTCTCTAAATACTTAACAGTCAACTATACCTTATCAAAATAAACTACTTTTATTAAAAGATATATCAAAAGAATTTTATCAATTACCACTCTTCACTTATTATTGTTTTGTTTTTTAACCAAAAAATCGTAGTAGAAATATGTATTCATGAAATGCTGGGGTGTTTAGTGTTAAAAATGCTGCAATTGATCTAAAATATTATTCGTTTCTAAAATAATAAAACATTTAAAAAGAAGAAATCAATCAAATTTCCTCTTTGAAGTATTTATTCCATTTACAAAATAAATTCAGCACAATTCTAAAAATGTAAATTGAAGCAGTTACTCGTATATAATTGAAATAAATTCCAGTGTTTGCCTTTGGATTGCCCTCGGTGAATAATTTAAATAAACAGAACTGTATAATGAAATGTTTGTTTTATTGAGCCTCGCCGCTGCCAAAGAGGACCCAGCACAAACAGGGGACTGCATTGATGAACAACACCGAAGGATATATAACAGAATAAAATATGTTTGTTTTAAAAAGCAGTGTATGATCAGAGCCAATTAGTACTCGCCCTAAACATATAAATTATTTTATATTTTTGAATTATTCAATGAGTCCAAGATATAACAGGAGTGCTCTAGGATAACAAGGCATCCTTAGGGAGGCATAACAAGTACTGGCTTAACAAGCTGCAGGTAGGGTAGAATAGTTTTTGAATGTTGAGTGTACGAGTGCAAAGTAAAGTGTAAAGTAAAGTTAGTAGGCCACGCTGCTACCTCTCCCGAACCGGCTCAGCTACCATCCCTTCCTAACCTATCAACTTATAATATTTAATTATATCAAGAAAACGAGTAGTTATTATAAGATTTTCAACCAAAAATAAGTAAAATTAACAAATGATTTTATTTATAATAAATGACAATATTGATTATTTAGATATTACATATCAACAATTTTTACAGATCTAATTTATATAACTCTTCCACCGCTCTTAACATTGAGTCTATGTACCTCTCTTAGTTGCTATTTAATATTGTCGGTCTGTAATTGTCATTTGTTTTGGTTGGCTGACAATTGTCCTCCACCTCACCTTATTATAATTACTTATTTTTTTGCCTACATTAGCAAAATTAATACAATATCAGTTTGTTATAATTACATTGAATGTCCTCTACTGCTATTTTTGGAGTTCTGTGCTATTTGAGAGGATTATTTCGTTTGTCATCCAGGCGACCTTCCCCGTAATTATTATTTTAAACTTGGTATGTGTTGATAATGATCTATGTACTTTCTTTTTATTTCGTTATTTTGAAGAAATAATTTATTTCTCTTATCCTTTGTGAAGTATTTTAGAAAATAAAGGGATTAAAAAAGATGCCTATTGCTAAAACACCAGAAAACTAAGAGGACTATTGTCATCCGCGCGACCTTTCTTGTCACTGAGCCATACGCGACCACTCATGGGTTAAATGGACATCAAAATTGAGGCCTGGAAGCTGGATCGTTTGTCAGTAGGTAGTAAAAAACATTTTTCCACTCAAGTTGAAAAAATGTCAACTAATTATTTGATTTTAAAGACTTTTAGGCATAATTTTGATTGTGCCAACAGTTGAATCAAGTACACATTGAACTTAACAAGTAAATGATTGTGCTCCCTCGCTCTAGGGTATTTTTCCATAAACCCTTCCAAACACTCTTCCATCCAAAGTAAAAATGTTTGCCAGTACTTGGAGCTTTAATACAATCAATATTGGCTTATAGTAATTTATTTTCTTTAGTTCAAAATGAAAAGATTTGTTTTCTTTTGATTGCACTAACCACCTTCCTCCGTTCGCCAAGCTCCAGGCTAAGAACGCCATCCAGTTCCTCACCCACTAGGGCACACCTAGACCACCTTAGCCTTGGTCTTCCTCTCCTCCTAGACAAATAATATAACTAAATATATTAAGATACAATGTATATCATTACATTTTATTATTCAATTATAAATAAACAAAAATTAACAGCTATTATCACTGGTGTCTGAGTAAAAGAGCTGAAGTCATAATTTTTATGGAAACAAAAATCAATAAATAAATATTATTTTGTTTAAGTTAGTATCTTACTCTAATGAATAGTCCGTTGTGATATAATATATAATATAATGATTCATGAATTAATAAATACTTAGGCAGTACTTACTTAAAATGAGTTGTCATATCTTTGGAAACTTTATTCCAAGACTTTAAGTTATTTGAGCAAACATCGTTGATGTAATAAATAATTCTAAGTAAGTGTAGAATATACATTTGCTGGTTATCAGTTATCATTAAGTTCAATATAATGTGTTTATATTTAAAATGATATATAATTTATATCGATATATATTATATAGATATATATAATAGTTTATATACTTTTCACAAATCAGCAGTTGATAGCTCTTGTTCTCGAAAAATTGATTTATTTTATAAAAACAAAAGTGATGCTCACTACTACTAGGTTACGATATTACAACCATGACTAATTAATTTTATCGCTACACTTTTCATTCTCAATTTAAATGCTATCTTACTCTGCTTAGAATAATATGTTCATGGATCAGCTATAAAATTGAACGCTTTGTAAAAACAATTGAATCCATTCGAAAAATTGGAAAGTTCATGTTGTCAAGAAATGTTTTGTTATTTGTTTTTGTACCTTCTTTATTTAGTTATCCAGGCGGTAATAAAAAAGAAAAGAAGACAGTAAAAAAGTGAATTAAAACTGGAAGCGAAGGAAGGGAGCGCAGCTGTCTGCCTAAATTGCCTTGGGTATCCTTTTAGAGATGAGGTGGAAAAAAAAAATAAATATAGAAAAAGTTGTGGGCGAAATATCTGGTAGCGGAAGGGGTGTTGTAGAATTGGCTGGAATTAAAAAAGGCGACCCGACGCTGAATACTCGTACGGCCCTCAGAGCTCTTCCACCTGTCAGCGGCTCCTCTCTCCTCAGGGTGGCAGAGCTAGTGACGGAAATAGTGCAGGTTATCTCCTATCTATATATCACTACATCACTATATACATATATCTATATCTCTATATCCTATAGTATTAACCATAATAATCTATGTATTAATGAATTCGCGAGGTATTAGACGGTCCCCCATATCATTGAAAGTAGTTGTGATTTTTGACAATTGTGATTTTTTTTTTGTTTTAACATTATCTAGGAACACTTTATTCCCTTTGAGGAAGTTTACAATAGAAGCCGAGGAGATTAGAACATATAATGGATATTGTATTATATTCATTTCGATTAATCTGTTATACAAGTTTATAATATTGTAAAATCATTCAAATTCATATAAGTATTCTTATTAAAAACATAATTCTTTTTTACATTATTAATTTACCTAATTGATTAATATTATTTATTTAACCATTAAAATTCGTCTTAAAAATTATTAAATTTTAATCAAATTCAGAAAATGATAGAAAATAAAAATAAGTAAAGGCATGAAATATTACTGTTATAAGAGAAGCGAAGCGGGAAATTAGACTGCAGACTGTTGGTATTAAAGCAAAATATAAATATCAGAAAGAAAAGGGGATGAAAAACTTATACTGGGAAGGAAGGTAGGAAGATGGGATGATGGGATGATGGAGTTGGCTATAGGATTGGGTTCTCTGTGCAACATATTTCTCTGTGGTTCACTGTCATTCCTATTATATTTTGACAAGAGAAGATTTATCTTATTTATCTAACAAATAGTCATAATAATAATAATTTGTGAAATGTATAATTAATTGAATAATGTAAAACCTTTATTTACATTTGTTATATTATCATTTTTCCATTCACCTCTTCCAACAAAATTATTTTTGGCTTTTTATTACATTTTTGCTTATAGAAACATGGATATATCTACATATTTTAAATTTGTTATACATATTATTTTAATAATGGATTTGTTTTTTCCAGTACAATCTTTTATTAATTTTCTTCATTGTTATAATCATTCAAATTACTTTTTTTTAATTTAATTTTTAATCTTCACCTGCCATCCGACTGAAGACAAACAATGCATTTGCAGAATACATAGAATCATACGATGACATGAAAGGCTACACGCCACTCTGGGAGCTCCCTCATTACATTATGATACAAGTACCCGATACAATTATCTTCCATTTTTACCCTACTTGTATTCCATACTTATTGTTACAAATATTCCTTGTTTATTTTTGAATAAGTCTGTCAGAGTTTTCATGTTTATCTCTAAACATTTTGTATGTTGTTTTAATGGGACTTTGTAGATTTGGTTTTTGTCTGTGTGTGTAAGGATAGTGTTTTGTTTCTTAAGTACTATGATATGAGGCGCAAAATTGTGATTAATGTTCAAGTAAGTGTTTATGGATTAGTTCGGTCTTGTTTCCAATAGCATCGCCAGTGATTTTATCTTGTAGTCCAAGAGCTGGTCACATATTTAGAGCACGGATTTGACTCAACTTGCTTTATAGCTCAAATGTTTCGTTTTCGAAAGTTGTATAGGGAATGGCTTGTCTGCCTGGCGTGCGCAGGTGGGGAAGGTACTAAGCGCATCCTAAAAGTAAGGGTAAAAAATCTGGGATAAAAAATATAATTGACTCAGTATGAGAATTTAATAGCGTATCAGGCATACTATTTTAACTATAACCTCAAAAAGCCTGACAATCTGAGTGGTGGGACATGGAAACAGATCACCCCAAAGTAGTCTTCAAAATAGGAAAATTAGAGGAACTAAAAATACTAGTTCCAATTTTTTCAGGAATGTGTAGGGGATGGTCCCTGAACTGAAAAGTCCTTCTAAATCCCGGGGCCGCTAGGAGTGAGGGGGGCTTTAGATGTTACATTTTTAAGTTTTTCACTTATAACTCGAAAATGGTGCGTTGAATTGAAAAAGTTTTTCAGTATAAAATTAAAGCCCATTAAATTTGCTAAAAATTTTTCATATACATTTTCACGAACAACTGGACCGTTTTCGTACTGCCGGCTCCGGAGAAGTTGTTCGTGGTTATTTAATAACATCACATTACAAGACAGGTATCGGAAACAACATCCTGAAATGTCCATTCTACTCCGAACATTCGAACAAGTTTAAACAACATGGATCTGCTTATATTATGTTTATTTATTGATTTGTAAAGTTTCCATAAAACCTCTGAGGATAAAGTTTGAAGTGATTTATGGACTTGATGAATGTAATAATTATTTGCTTTCGATATTCTAGATTTTTAATTCGATATAAATCGATCTACGAGAAGCTCGGACCAGCTATAAAATAGATATAGTTTACCTCAAAGCCCGGAAGATGCCTCATAAAATATTTTCTCGATTCGGACCTCCTTCTTGTCCAGATGGAAGCCATGAATAAAGATGAGCCCCTAAAAGAATAGACTAAACCGTTTGAACCGCTGGGTCGTAAATAACAGTTTAGGAAAGATAACTGTCACGGAGAGTCCATAAAAATAGTCTAAGTTGGCTTTAATCTGGGACGAGACGAGGGAGCCAGGACGTAGAAGGGGGATTACATAACGTTGCCTCGTTCTTCGCTATGCTTTGCTATCACTGCAATGCATAGGCTACATGCAATATGCAGATCCCTCCCTATGCACTGCAATGCATAGACAAGCTGCAATATACAGAGCCTCTTACTATGCACACACAGTAATGACCTCAAGGAGGGGGGCTAGGAGAGAGAAGACCCTTTAATTATAGCTGCAGTGCACTCTTTGCACTCTGCACTCAGCACTCAGCACTCTGCACTCAGCACTCTGAGCTCAGGGCTCTACACTATGAGCACCTTCTTACCTCAGTCAACAAGCATACACCGGTACACTTTCTTTCATATTAAAAATATATATAGCCTTTTCAACTAGCAAACTTCCTCAAAAGATCCCTTTTGAAAGAATCAACTTTTTAATTAGAGGAACAACCGGAGAGAGAAATTTTTCTAAAGATCCTTACGGGTACATTTTTCCATCTTTCTTTATACGTTTTCATATAAAAATCTCTTCTACCATGAGCTTATATACTATTAGCTTTTATCCAGTTTCTCGCCTTTAAATAATGTTTTTTCATAAAATCTTATAATGTTTTATTTATCTATATGTCAATAAATAGTTTCAGTGGTCCTGTTTTTAATATATTAAAGTATACTGAAGAAGTGTCATACACTATTACATACCCCGATATTTCTTTGGTCAAATAGGTTTCCAATTACTCAATTACTGAACACTAAAATAAAAGACGGAACTTATCAATTATTATTATACTATTATACTTATCAATTTCTTTTTTTCTTTTTAAGGTGCTTATGTACTCCAACTAGGACAGAACTATGTACTCCAACTAGGCTCAACAAGGACGGGTCATCTATCATACAGTATTATCAATCCATTGTAGTGTAGGAAGGAAAGGTCAAGGTTCATTCCGTGGGTTTGCTAACGAAATAAATTTTAACCCGCCCTAGTGGGATTCGAACCCACGACCTTCTGTACCGAGTGCGCTAAGACCCTTGCCCCAAATTTCTCGGCCATAATTTTAAATAATGCAGAATTAAAATTGAAGTTTCATTTCTAAAGATTATTATGTTTGTTACTACCTTATGTTTTCCTGGAGTTAAGTCATGTTGGATCCCCCTGTACGCTGTTGGATAAATGTTGACATTTACATTAGAGTTGTATTGAAAACCGTTTTTTGAGTAGGCCTTTATTTCCCAAGGGAGGGGGAACTCCACGCTCGGGCGGCAGATATTTCTGAGCGCTGATAGAAGCAGCTAAAAAAATATTTCCCAGATCTGCTCCTGTTTATAGACATTACTACAGCTGTTTGGAGTGTTGTTTGTTCTTTACCAACAGAATAAGACAACTCTATCGACAATTGCTCTTAATCCACGGCCGATCTGGGAAGGGAACAATAAACTTTCTTTGTTGATTCATTGATATTATCTCAACTATCATGAAACTATTGACAAAAATTCCAAGATTAGGCGAACTTTATCCAACTCAAACCGTACTAAATATATTTCCGGTTTAGTTTATTAACCACGATTGTTTGTAATTAATCCATATCTATACTATTACATAAAAGTACAAGCCATTTTTCGTTTGTAATCACTAACCACGAATACTACTGAACCAATATGTACAAAATTTTAATTACATCATCTTCATAGTTGAAGGAAGGTTTAGCCATAATAAAATTAACATATTTTCTATTAAATTGTTGTTAAAAACTCGAATAATATGTGGTGCGCAGTGAAGTTTTTAAAATTGACCGGTTGGTGGCGAGTGCCATTCAAGAGAGGTTGCAATGGTACTGTGTTATATAGAGCTTGAAATGAATAAATAAATTTACCCATTTTCAATCAAAATATCAAGAAACATTAAAGATTTAAAAATTTGGTGTGATGTGTTTAAAAATCGAACGATATGTAGCTATGTAGCTAAAACTAGTAATGTAGTAAAACTATTTAACCTATTTGAACCAAATTTTAACTACATCATCTTAATAGTTCTAGGAAGGTTTACAATAATAATGTTTACAATAATAATCATTGAAATGTACAGTATTTACTGACAGAACCGAGGATTGTCATACTGCCTTACATATGATCCATGGACCTTCAGTTGCACACTGATAATGCAGTGTACCATATTATCCGCAATAGTTTCTTAATAGTCTCTGTCCGTCTGGATTATCAACATAAGTTGATTTTTAATTTTAATAGATACGAATTTTAAAATTAATAATTGGATATCCAATTATGCTTTAAACATCTAATCAGTGGAATTTTGACCAAGTTAAAGATTACTACTCAATGTGGAAATACCATTGAAGATATAAGGCTCAATAGCATACTTCAAAACAACATTTTTACCGATAAAGGAATTAAACTTTAAGTATTAGTTAAAATTATCTAAGTTGTTTACTTACGAGATCGGTAGAAGCCGAGATGTGGAATGCTAGTAGATATCTAATTTCATTCAATATTTTTTTTATTTAGTTGGCAAAATCAAAATTGAATTCAATGAAGTTTTCAGAATCCAAAATAGTCTCTCTGTTTATTATGCTTTATTAATATTAAAACATCAATGGATCGCTACACACAGAGTATACTAATCTCTTGTTTAATTATAATAGAATCATTTTAATTAATAGAATAATAATAATTAATTCTAATAATAGATTAGAATTAATCTAATCTAATAATTAGATCTAATAATAGAACATTTAATAATTAATAGAATGCTATTATAAATATTATGAATTATTGTTGAGGTATTGATTGATGTCATTAATCTTACCGGATCAATTTATTAATAATGTATTAATAATTACGGGAGATACAATACAATATTATTTGAATTTACAACATGCGATAGATTTATTTTGTATATCGAATAATATGATTATCATACATCAGTCATTTTTTCTAGAATAAACGATAAAATTTTATTTTTTGTACATAACAACAATTACAAATTCTTTATTTGAAATTAAAACAATTCTCTTCTAATACCCAAGGGAGTTACTTCATGCCTAAAGTTAACTATATATATTACTGGCATCTCCGCCGCGGCTTCGCCAGCTCCCATAAGTTAGGAACTTTAATTTTTTTAATTATAATTGCAGTTTTATTTAGTTATAAATAAAAGTGTTGTATTGTAGAAAGCATGAAAAAAAATGATAAAATAAATTCATAAGACATATGAATAAACTACATTTTGAGTTTTTCTCTCGATATTTGAAGGATATGGTTATTTATTTTTTTTTTAATTTAAAAAACATTTATTTAAAGAAAGTATTACAATCTGCCTCAAATTGGGCAATGATTAATATGGATGGCTTAATGGATCCATTCACACAATATATACAATATGAAATAAAAACAAAGAAAGTGAACAATAAATAAGAGTGAATAATAAATAATAGTAAAGAGTCTCATAATATGTAATAAAAAAAAATTAAATAAACAAAGTTCCTGAAACTATACAATACATAAAGTGAAAAAAAAAATAATCATAACAATAAAAATAAAAATTTATAATAAAAAAAAAAAATTTTTTTTTTAAAAATTAAAAATTTAAATTAAATTAAATCTTAAAAATACATCCATACTTTATTTACAATATATACACATCTGAGGGATCCTCCGACCAGACTTGTACCTCCACTTATACTTCACTTGTACTCCAGGGACAAGCCAGGTCCCAAGAGATTCCTGCGCTTCTTTCTACAGTCACTCAGAGCATGAGTAGAGAAGCTAACCATTGCCAGGACTCCATGTCGAAATTTATAATCTATCACGAGGCCACTGCCTTTTTAACCTGCAAGGAGGATTATAGGGGTGAGTGGAGCTGGATAGGGATTGTGCTAGTGGATTAGGATGATGCGAAAGTTTTTGATGAAATTTTGAAAATTTGACAGGTATGGATTCTAGGATAAAAGGTATATTATGATCGTTATGCAAGGTTTTGTTGGAGACATAATATGGGGCGTTGGTTATGGTCCTCAGGAATTTCGATTGAAAGGATTGGATACGTTTGATGTTCGAGTGTTTTGCTGATCCCCAAATTTCTAGTCCGTATGCCCAGAAAGGTTCCAAGTGAGTCTTTTGTCTAAGATGAAACCAAGATATCGCACTGTATCAGATCTGGCTAATGGGATCTTATTGAATAGGACAGTTGGGCGGGAACTACGGCGTAGAGTAAAAGTCATGTGGGTGCATTTCGATTCATTAACTTTTATTCTCCATCTGTTGCACCATAGTTCAATCTTTGAGAGGTGACTTTGTAGGTTAGAAGAGGCTGTTTTGGGATCATTATGTGATGATAGTATCGCTGTATCATCAGCGAAGGTTGCAAGGAACGTGTCGGGAGTGGTAGGAATATCAGCAGTGAAGAGGATATAAAGGACAGGACCCAAAACGCTTCCTTGAGGAACTCCGGCTCGGATAGGATAGCAGTCGGAAAATTCAGAGCCTTACCGGACTCGGAAGGAGCGATTTGTAAGCTAGGAATGAAGGATGAGATAGAGGGTTTGTGGTAGTAGGTTCTTAAGTTTAAAAAGCAGCCGGGTGTGCCAGACATGGTGATATGGTTATTACGACTTACAGTCGTGGAATGCCCTGCATATTGTTGATCCTGAGACCAACAGTCCGAGATCTACTACTACGTTTCTGTAAGTGGGAAGGTAACAGTAAATGAACTTTATTTCGAAATTTTGATCTTTTAAATCGCAATTGTAGACCAGTTGGAATCACTAATATTCTAGGAATAAATTCGATTTATCCAGTCGCTGGACCAGGTACAACTCTATATTTATATAATGATATATTTATACGCATAGCTGTGAAAAATATCTCTGTTAATAAATTTTAACCTGGTACCATTGCACATATTAGGTGGTTGAACATCATGTAAAAACATTATTGGAAATCCATTTTGTAATTGTTACGAAACAGTAGGCGATCCTGATAGGCAGGGGATGTTTGCTATATTATTAGCTACATATCGGTCCGCTATATATAAAACTTCACCGGACTATACATATTGTACAACATATTTATAGCTTCTTTAAATACAATTGAATTGAAAATAACTAAATTTTATTACAAATTTCTAGCTCTATATAACACACTACCTTTGTCCTCCCTTTATTGTTGAATGGTCCTCGCCACCTATCGGTCAATTATCAAACTTCACTACGCACTCCATATTTATCGTTTTTTAAATGACAGTTTAATTGAAAATCTTTAAATTTTATTATTGTTAAACCTTCCTTGAACTACGGTGTGGTTACATATTGGTACAGAGTGGGCTAGTAGTTTTCAGGGTTAGTGATCACAAACGAAAAATGTCTTGTCCTTTTATGTAATAGTATAGGCTAACATCCCCGTTGTGTTTCGCCCGCTGACAAAAGTAAAGAACTTATATAATTTTTTTAACGATAAGAATCTTATATTGAAGTTTGCAATTGAGCATTATTTCTTCAATGATATTTTGACGTATAATAGAGATTTTAAACCCGGCAAAAGTTGCACTGAACAGTAGTTTGAAAATAGCGACAGGGCATAATCCAAGACATCCAATTTTTAATTTTAATGTATAAATAGGTAATCCAGATGGACTGAATCTATTAAGAAACTCTTGCGGACTGTATTATCAGTCCTTACAACTAAAGTTCCATGAATCATATTTTTATACACAATATCAAAAAGCAAAGATTCAACATTTCAATTTTGTAATAACTTTTATTCGGCAGAAATAATTTTATTGATTTCATCTACTTGGATTTTATTTTCTAACCATAGAACTTAATGACAGTGTGTCAAACCACTGTTCTGTCACTAAATACTGTACATTTCAATGATTATTATTGTAAACATTATTATTGTAAACATTACTATTGTAAACATTATTATTGTAAACATTGCTATTGTAAACATTACTATTGTAAACATTACTATTGTAAACCTTCCTAGAACTATAAAAATGATTTAAATAAAATTGGGTACAGCTGGGTTATGTAAATTTACCATTGTAAACTCTTTTGCAGAATGGTGTAGACCACATAGGTTCTTTAAACTTCATTGAGATCCACATGTCCCACCACATATTTAAATCTTTTAAAATAATTTATTTGTATGTAAGTAATTTTTAATATCAATTTCAAGCCATATATATACGGTGAGATTGCCAAATCCGCAACGTCCATTTTAGCACCTTCTATGAAATTAAATTGAAAGTGTGCTTTGATGCAAATGTTTAATTAATTTTTGGGCTATTATTACATAAGTGTTCTGTCGAAACCTGATCCAACCTTAGTTTGTGTTTCCGAGTTTTTACATTAGACGCAGAATTTAGTTTTAAAACAAAACCTGAAAAAAAAACCTAAATGGATAAAATACACACAACGGAATTGTCTATCTCACCGAAGATATAACACCATATCATTGTAACCTCTCATGTAGGATGGCGTTCGCCACCTATTTGTAAATTTTCAAACTTGTTTGTTATCCACACATTTGCACTTTTTAAATAAAATATTAATAGAAAATCAGTAGTTATTATTATTGCTAAACCTTATTGGAACTATTTGGTCATGTTCAAGTCATAAAATGATTTAGTACTGATTGGTTCCGTAGTTTTCTCGGTTAGTGATCACAAACGAAAAAATATTTTCCTTTTATATAAGAGTATAGATATTGATTAGAGGTTTGTTTAATTGTTTTTTAACTAACATACATTTCTTTGGAAATGCAGTTTATTTTTCCAACCGTTAACCCGAGGGCTTTGTATTATCGAGGATCCAATGCCAGTTTCGTTTGCAGACTGAAATGTATGTGTATATATATATATATATATATATATATATATATATATATATATATATATATATATATATATATATATATATTTATGTATTTCTAATTCAAAGTAATATGACTGTTGGGACTTAATATTCAAATCCGGCTTGTGGGTGGGTGAAATTAATGTCATACACTACCCCAGGAAAATATATTTTACCGAAATGACAAGAAGGGAATAAAAAGAAACAAAATATATAAAATATAAATACCAAAAAGAGTTTTTCCTTAACAGTTCTAAGCGAATATTAGTTTAATTAGAGTATAGCTTTTTACAATAATTTATTATCAATCAATAAAATTATCTGAAATAAAAGATTGCTGGTTACAATCTATAACCTAAATTAAATTAAGCAATTATTTTTGGAATATTGTAACTTTTTCAACAATTTATGTTATGATTGACCTTTCCATACCATCTTCCCTACCTCAAGTACTTAGTGTGCGAGGTATAAACAATTTCTTGAGGAAGTTGATGGAGGTGTTTTTATAACGCCAGCCACTCCTCCCTCCCTCCTGGATGTAATGGAAATCTATATGCCTTGGATCCAGTTTTTAATGGAACCGAACAAAAGGAGCAGAAAACAAGGAACTTTAACTGAAAGTGTTCCCGTTCTCCGGAGCAGTGTTGCCAACGGCCGGACCATGATTGAGGCTACAACTTGGGGGGTGGGGGGCTTCCGGGTGAGGAGATTGATTCCTCAAACTGTTACACACTTTTCTTCTTCTTCTTCTTCTTCTTCTTCTTCGAGGCAAACTTTTGTAAAACTTTCTCTGGATGGATTTCAACGAGACCTGAGAGCTTTGTTGGGAATTTAACGAAACGAAAAACTTGGAACCTAGGTAGGATCGTGACACGCATGTAAGGATAAACACGCACACTTATATGCCTATATATTTATTATATATCAGGTTTTCTAATTAAATCTTTAAATATATAATCTAGGACAATATTGAGAGGAAGTTGGTGAAAAGGTAACACAAAATGCTAGAAATAAGCTTTAAGCTTCTTTGTTAACAATGTGAGTATTGTACTTGAGGACAGTGCGATGAGGACAGTGTGATGAGGCTGGGAGGCAATGGTCCTTAGCTAGGGAGCAAATGGTACGGCACCTTCCTCTCTCTCTTGTAAGTTTTATTATTCATTTCCATTATTATTGTTTTGCTTAGTTGTAAATTAAATAAAACTGAATTAATCTATTATATATTTGTCAAATACCACTCACTCATTTAACACGAAATCTCAGAAACCACTGAACGGATTGGAATGAAATTCGATATGTAGATTCCTCTAGGGCCGTAGGTGCTCGCTAAGAAAGGAATTTGAAAAAATCGGCCTGGATCGCGGCTAATTTGCTAAAAATGTGATTTCAATTTTTATTGGGTGAATAATAAAAGATTAATTATCATATGGTATTTGGAGATAAGCTAAGTTAAAAAATAGGTTAGATCCTTAAGCCGCAAACTTTGACCACCGATTAAGTTCCTTATAGTTGTAAACAAAGAAAAATACGATCGATGTCGAAACCTTATAATATGGTACTTTATGTGGCTGCAGAGGTGGACCCTTACAAGTTTGAGTTGTTTCGTGACGAGGGGCTATTAAAAGACTTATGTTATCTGGTGATGACATGTAAGGCCAGTTCGATGTACATAATCCAACTGTACTTAGAGGGACTGTACAGAAGTATAAGAAAACCCATCCTGAAATCCATAGAAAGTCTTAAAAAAAAAAAAATTATCAGAAAATAATCCTCATGTTAAACGTGTAGCTGAAACAAAACACGATGAAAGATGTTCAATGGAAAGGTTACAGCCAGTATGACCCAAAAACTGAATATGCAAAAGACAAAACCGTCGATTTTGGAGAGCCCTGCCATATGCTGCAATAACGGGAAAGTCCAACTTCCTCCCTTTCAAGAATATCCTGAACACTTGCACAGCCTCCTTACTTACGAACATCCTGAGGCTGAGCATTTTTTAGATAATATTTGAAAATAGAACGGTTAATTCCAAATGACGTCATTTGGAGTAAACGAGATAAAAGAGGGAGATATAATGCCAACATTTAAGGTGCGAGGACTTGATTCCGAACATCACACTCCACAATCCAGCAATGCCATCGTGTGTTGGACGTTGTCTCCTCTACATTGCAGCGCGGAATGTACTGCACCGGAGCCTTTCTCGAAGTGGAACAGGCGTTTGACCGAGTTTGGCACCCGGGACTACTTTACAAATTCCGTAAATTCCTACCTTCTACATATTTACTTATTATTTGATCCTATCTCACTGATAGAACCTTCAAAGTAAACCATAAATTTTCCAATTCGTCTCTCTTCACCCAATCCGCTGGCGTTCCTCAAGGTAGTATCCTTGGTCCTATCCTCTACACGGTGTAAACAGCTGATATCCCGACTCATCCTACCACTGTCCTCACCACTTACGCTGAGAACACATGCGTGTTATCAGTAAATAATGATACTTTCATTGCATCCCAATCACTACAATCTCATATTACTAACATTCAAGAATGGTAATTGGAGAATTCAGAGAATAAAAATAAATCCAAATAAATCCCAACAAATAACCTTTACCCTTCGTCGTAAACCTACGACTTCCTGTCCACCAGTATCCTATAATTATAGTCCATTAATCCCTGTTAACAGATCCGCTACCTTGGACTCCACTTGGACAAACGTCTTACTTGGAATCCACATACAAGACTAAAACGACAAGAAACTGCTCGTCGTTACAGACTACTTCAACACTTACTAGACATACGATCAAAGCTCCCAATTAATTGCAAAAGACTCATTTATATGACTGTAATTGGACCTCTTTGGACGTACGGAGTTGAGCTTTGGGGCTCTACTAAACCATCCAATTCATCTCGTACCCAATCCTTACAATCCAAAATCCTTCGAAAAATCCTCAATGCTCCTTACTTTGTGACCAATAAACTTATCCATGAAGATTTTAATGTTCCTTATGTTGCTGATATAGCCCACAGAACATACCTATCCTTCCAAAGTAAGCTCCATAACCACTCCAATCCACTAGTCTCCCAACGTGCTTCCCACTCCATTCCCGATAATCCTCCGAGGCGTCTGAAAAGAAGATGGCCTAGAGACCTTTAATGTAGATTTTTATTGAAGTGCTACTATTGAGTTGCATTTACTTGATGTATATGTTTTTGGACAGTTGTAAATATCAATAAACGAGGAAAAAAAAAAGGCAATGTAACTTCCCCATATAAGGTGAAGATCAAGCTGTTCTGTTATACCAAGTTTGTAAAATTCAAGGTTACAGGTACTCATTTAATGCTAAATCCGAAAATGTAGTCAAAATTGGAAAAAATATTTAAACAAAATGGAGATATTACAGCTTTTATGGAACAAAAACGTGGTTTCATCAAAAACGTCTTTGATTTATCGTACCATATATCTGCAACGGATTGGAATAGAAAGGTGAGGTCTGCGGCATTTTGCTACATTTTTGATCTAGTTTCACCCTGTATTTGTTAGATGACTGGATATGTTGAAGCTGCAGGAAGCCTTGACTCACAATGAGTTATTGCGGCTTTGATTGATTGATATATTTGTTCTTGAAGTTGTAGTTATTGTTGTAACTATATTTGTAATGTTGTTATTATCAAGTATTGACATACTTAATACTGACGTGCATTACCTCATTGCTCTCATTAAGCTGCCTCAGTATTGGCGAAAGAGATACTAGACGTTCTTCCAGGAAGCAGAGCCAAGACTCATCGTCCGCAACAAACTTCCTAATGGAGTTGTCCTGTAGCGGCGGCTACCTTCAATAAACCTAACTTCTTAAGGCGTCCTCTCTAGTTAGCGCTAGAAAGTTGATGATTCAACAACTACTTGAAGTTTGTTGGGGCCTATGAAATTCATATATCACCAATTTCTTAAGTTGGCAAGTAAAACAATTAGAGTAAGCTCAAAAACAAAAGCTGTAATATTTTTGTCATGAAGCTTTCTGGTTTGGATACTTCAAACTATGTAGTATACTTTGATTCTATAGCTTTTCTCTCCACACTCGTCATAAGTTTTGTTCGGCCTTCCAACACGACTTCTTAGTTCACCACCATTGTCAGAACAAAGAAAACATAAAAACATAATGATCCATCCACTCACTGAACTATTTACTAAACCTCTCTCTGTTCCAACTTAAATCGTTTACCTTTTTGTTAAAATGGGGCAAAAAACTGTTATTTAAAGTCGCTAGAATTAATGAAATGTTCTCTAAATCAAGTTTAGAATGGTATCGTCGAAGGAAAACTTCCAAGTCGGTATCACTCCGCAAACATGTGTTAACAAATCACTATAATTGATTTTCATGGTACTCAGGGCTAGTAATCGTTCGCTATGGAACTGATTTTGAAATAAAAGAGTTATAAGAAATGAGATTAAGTATGTATAGCGATATCGATATAAGAGAGCTGTGTAAATATTATATGTCCTCATCTTATCATTCCCCTCCGCTCTTGTTTTATCCAATTCCTTCCTCTACAGTTCAATACGGTGTTAGCTAAGACCGCGGACGCAGGTAGATGCAGGGAATTTTTATTTTAATCTTGACTTTAGCATGTCTATTTTGAGAAAATATTTTCCTCATTCCGGAGAAAACTTGAGCCTTTTTTGTACTCGTAGCATGGCCATTTCAAAATTTTTACGGTAGTTCGTAACTTATGACCAACTTGTCTTATTTCTGACATATTTGTACTTACTGTAACAGCCATAAACCATTATAATTATTTCAATATTTTTTCCAGTCAAAAACCAAACTGAAAGTTAGGTGTAATTAAAGCAGAACTCCCACTATTTCTACTTTAAGCCACAATAAATGGGCCTAAACATAAGACCGGATGAAATGTGTGCTGTACCTGGATGCAGTGGCTAATATACAACAGAAACAAGAGCCAGGTGAGCAAAAAAAAAAAATCGCACATGCCCCATTGTGCGCCGTTTAAAAACCGAAAACCCCAGCATCATAATGAACTGTATCAAAAATTCGCTGAACACTTGCAGTCCATTCCAGAAGACAGAACTCTTGCCTTAATGAATTCTAGGCACCGAGTTGTTCAGCTGTCATTTCGGCCAAAGGTATGGCAGCTATATTTCAATAATAATTTATTAAGTAAACTATGGGAAAATCTCCTAAGACTATAATAGAGTGTTTTCCATCATTGGCTTATATTATTTGTTTTGATTGATTTCCTTTAAATCAATAATTTTCTTTTTTGCAGTAAACTTCTAATTCTTACTAAAATCCTAAATTAAAATAATGTATACCGACATTTTTATTAAGAAACATATGAAATGGAATACGATGAAATTTCGGATTGGCCGGAAAGTTATGAACAACACTGTCTATATCTAACATCTATCATCGATCATAGATTATATTAATAATTATATTTTGTGAAAATAATCTTTCATTTATGACTCAGAACATATTACTCATTTTTTATGTGGAAGTGTTGACCCCATAAATGAACAGTAACCAATTTAGGGGCTAAATTAAATTTTTGTAACAAGTTAGGTTGTGATGATGAAGTTAGGTAAATGTTTAAAAAGGTTTTTGGCTTCACATCGACTTCTGAATTGAGAATGATTATCATTACTTTGTTAGGGCTGAGTGCACCCGTGGTCCTTCTGTTATGTTTAAATTAATAGCTCAATCTCAGTCATTAATATTATAATAATATTCACGTTTACAAATACTTTAATATTTAACCATATCTGACCAATAAACGTTCAAAAATACTAAGTACAATATTTTAAATTAGGACTTTTTGCTATATTACAATAATTTATTTACTTTTACTATATATAAGAATTACAGTACCTATATTAAATTGTAAAATAGGAAATGTATCCAATACGAGTGATATCATTCATTATACAGCAAATCAATAAGCAACATTTCAAACAATAAACAATTTTTATTATACATATAGCTCAATCATCAATAGTTAATAAATATTTAACTTATGAAGTTAATAACATCAACTAATTTTGTTGTGATAACATGTTCTATCACATAGATATGTACATATATGTAATGAAGTGAAACATAGACAGCAGGTGCCGGGCCTTTGTTTTAAAATTTGTTAATCGAGGCGGACTTATCGAACGGGCGCGGGCAGTTAGCTGGCTGGCCTCCTCGAGTCTATTCTAGAGGAACCGTAAATCTATTGGGGGGGGGGGGCACTCAATCAGGATCAACACCTTCGCTTGTGTAAACCTTTGTTCGGCCCTTCCGGTTGGGTTTCGGTTTGGGTTTGGGTTCCCTGAATTCACCAGATCAACTACAATATAATATATATAGCTCCCTGAAATATCATCAATATGAATGCGAAAAGTAAGTTTCTAAAATGCAGAATTCACTTAGTTAATTGTGGCAGGAAGGATGGCCCGATAGTTTTATAGGCTCTTTTTAAATGAAAATTGTTTTAATCTCTCCGTTCCGATTCAAGAACATTAAAACAACTCCTTTAACATTTATTAGACAAACGTTCAGTTTCGGGCTTCACTAAAAGATGAAATTCATCTTGTATCCAATCCTTAGCTCTTTGCTTTGGCACAAACAAACTTACCCATGAAGACCTTAATGCACTATACGTTGCTGATTCAGCTCAAACCAGATATCTTCCCTTTCATTGTAAACTCTATAACCATTTAAATCTACTAGTGTCTCAACTTGCTTCCCATTCTATTCCAGATAACATTCCGAGGCGTTTTAAAAGAACATGGCCTTCTTGATATGGCCATATTACATAAAACTTATTGAAGCTCTACAAAGGGTTATTGCTTTGCAAGAAATTGACATGTTATTACGAGCACTATCATCTTATTTACGAAACTTATTTTTATTTATTTTGTATGCAGTACAGTATAGGCTATACAAATTTCAATGAATAGCTAAGAAAAACTGGCAGTGTCGAGGATCTGTGCCATCATAAGTATAATGATCGCAAAGTAAAAGTGACTATAGGAAAAGTGCGATATGTCAATAATATAACAATGTTTTGTCTGCAAAGAAGTTAGAGTAAAGAAGAATGAAGAAAAGAAGAACTTCCAGTTCATTTCAATCGGAACAAATTCATTGGCTTCCAAAATCTAAAGTCCTTCCTTCCATATCTTTACCACAAGCAGTTAACAGTAAAACATTGAAACATTCAGCCAACAGGAAACTACTGAAAGAGACTGAAATATAAGAAGAATGGTAAAATAACGATTTTTTTTGTATTTTTACTGCATTATAACAATTTTTTGTTTTCATTTATAATAACTTTATTTGTTATTCTTTAATATACCTTTGACATAATTAGACAAGAAAAAAGAAATATTTTGTAACATCGCTTAGTCAAGTACTTGTTGACTTTATGCAAATAAGACCTATTTTTTTTTTTTTTTTTTTTTTTTTTATTTATTATCAATTTTAAAGAGAAAAATTTGCAATTTATTCCTATGACACACATGATGAACTAACTACCCGGAGATAGACAGCTTATTGCAACCACCTTTACATAATTTTATCACTATGGCATTATTAATAGAACATTTATTTCGTTTGTTGTTGTTTACATATTGTATATAATACTACGACATAAATATAGTATTATCCTAATATTTTATATCTGGTCGGAAGGAGCGAGGAAAAGTATAGCGAATCGCTGAGTTAAGGAAAAAGACGGCCCAAAGAGGGCATTACCGGGTTCCAAGTCGACCTCCAGTAAATCGGCGAAGTGAATGGAGGCAGGCCTAATGGAGCCTTCTCCAGTCGATCCTGGAGGAAATGGCTCAAGATTACTGCTCTTGTCCGCCCCCGGCTGGAATGTCCTACACATCTGTCATCTACTTTAATGGCACCCAATAAACTAGATCTGAGCTTCTGGAACCAAGAGGCAAGTACCATCAAGTTGGTACTTGCTTGATGGTTCAAGCACTCCACACAGACAATAAATGGATAAATGGACTCATGGATAAAGTGTTCAGTGCATATTTTATTCTAATCCTAATATCGATGAATTTTATATTTAGGATATGTAGTAGGCCATTTCATATTAAAAGAAAATCAGCCTCATCATTTTTCTAAAATTTAGTTTCAAGGTATTAATACCCCTATTCCATGAATTCAAACGTTGTTTTAAAAAAATTGATTTTGAGATTTTAATAAATTAATACAATATTTGGCCTATATACCTTTTCATGTCCAATTTACAATTATTTTTGTTATTAAATTAATTTATATTCTTTTTATGTTTTAAATTTCAGATAGCAAAAAGTGAACTATAATAAAAAGTATATTTCTTTTATCTAATATAGATGATATAGGCGTTGATGTAACTTTGTTAATTTGTATCCTCGTTAATACATCGTCATCCCAGAATTATCTTGTTTTAAGTTCATTTTTAGGGTATATAGAGTTATATACAAAAAAATTTAAAAAAAAAATTCTTGCTCTATATCAATTTAAATAACATCCCTAATATCTTAGCCCACAATCGAGTATTCAGTAAATAAATGTTCTATAACCCAAGTTATGTGCCTACTTTAAAGAATTATCTTGTTCTGTTGATAGCTTGAGCAATTATAGTGTTCTATAGACCGTTGATTTTGTTCTATATCCATAAAATAAACCAGGAACAACCCCAAAGTCAAGGAAGGCAAAACCGAAAGAGAGAAAATAAATTATATACTTACACTTTATTTACATTTGCTTATTTTTTTTTTACTTCTTTATTACTTTTTCTGTAATAGTAAAATTTATATAAAATAAAAGAACTTTTATTAGAATATACTGTCCCAATTATTAAAAAGAAATTATTGAAAAGAAATTAGTTCAAAGGGATATAGAACAATTTATTGATTTAAAAATGTTCTGCAAAAATAGCCATTTTTGTTCTTTATCCAAATGAATAAAATCTTTTTAGTTTTAAATCAATGCAATGAGGATGTAAGTTTGATCTAGTAAAATATTGTCTAATATACTGGGAATATTTAACTGCAAATGCATTTACATATTATCCCAATTTTTTTTTTCTCGTTTATTCATATTTACAACTGTACAAAAACATATACATCAAGTATATGTGTTGATAGTGAATACAATGGCATGTGTATAACTTGTGAAGAACAACTCAGTAGTAGCACTTCAATAAAATCTACACTAAAAGGTCTCTAGGCCATCTTCTTTTCAGACGCCTCGGAGGATTATCGGGAATGGAGTGGGAAGCAAGTTGGGAGACTAGTGGATTGGAGTGGTTATGGAGCTTACTATGGAAGGATAGGTATCTGGTCTGGGCTAAATCAGCAACATATGGAACATTAAGATCTTTATGGATGTTTATTGGTCACATGGATTGAATACAAGATGAATTGGATGGTTTAGTGGAGCCCCAAAGCTCAACTCCGTACGTCCAAATAGGTCTAATCACCGTCCTATAAATGAGTCTTTTGTAGTTAATTGGGAGCTTTGATCGTTTGTCTAGTAAATGTTGAAGTAGTCTGTAATGACGAGCAGTTTCTTGTCGTTTTAGTCTTGAATGTGGATTCCAAAGAAGACGTTTGTCCAAGTGGAGTCCAAGGTAGCGGATCTGTTCAACAGAGATTAATGGATCATTAAAAAAAAAAAGAAAAGAAAAAAAAATTACTTTAAGAAATAAACTTCAAATCTCATATAGCAGAACATAATTCTGGGATGACGACATGTTGGACATTGCAGGAGTTATTGTTGTTCTGGGCTGGCCTGTTTGGGGCTTCACGTCATCGACATAAATATGTAAAATTCCTTTAAGATTTTGCTAAAACGATTGTCGATTCATGCTGTTTTCAATGCGCTCACTAATATTTTTGTTAGCTAACAGTGCAGAGATCATCCCATACTTTACATCGCTAGGATAGAAATATAACATTTCTCTTATCTGTTTGGGTCCCAGCGAATAAGAAATGTTTTTTTATTGAAATAGTCTTTAGTTTAGGTTATAGTACCTAATAGGATTCTTAAAACACTTGAAAACTCAATAATAAAACATTTAAGCTCACAACTATATTGTGAGATTTTATTATTCTTTTATTCTTCAAATTTAGTCACATAATGTTATTATCAAGGGAAGAGGTCCTAAATGTCCTAAGATATTTCGGATTGCAGATGGTTGCTCTAATTGGCCTGGTTGGATGCTATGAGCACTATTGCTCTGTTGGCAACTGCCCTTTCATAAAATAATAATTCATTCCGAACTGCTAACATTCGAGAAGGCAGGGAAAACCTGAAGACACATGCAACTTCGAAAAATTCTATAAAAATAACGAAGTATTCAAATATAACAGTAGTTTAACCTTTAATTAATCAGATTATAGTTGATGCAATAATGAAAGCTGTTTTCTTGCTTTAGCCATCCCACCTCCCCCGTTACCATTGTTTTATATTCAAACAGTATTCTAGCCTCATTCAATGAACAGTTTGGATGTTGAATTATTTGATGCTATATATATATATATATATATAAATATATATGCGGCCACTACATGGATCCACTATCATATTCTATTGTTATATTATTAATCCTAATAATACTCTCAGCTCTCTCTAATCGCTAGGCTCCCGGGCTATTTTAATTTACACAGCTTTAGTCAGATGACTGAATAACATATAGATATGTATTTCTATAAAAAATATATAAAGTAAGCTTTTTCTGTTAATATAGTAAAAAATTAATTCTTGTTTTAAAAACTAAAATATAGGTAAAATAAAGGTAAATCTCAATTTCCCATTCTCATTCTCACTGAAACCCTGATGAAGGCTTGTAATGTTAGTCGAAACGTCGGCATTATAAGTTAAAATATTATTTTTAATTGCTGTCTATGTCTGCATACCCCAACTAGCTACATCTTTATATACTTCTGAGTCAACCAATACCCCATCAATGAACTATAGTTAAACTAAAAAGTTTAATTTTTAATGAATGGTATTGAAATAAAAAGTTATAAAATGTTGAACCTTTATTCTCAGCTGCTAATGATTGTAGTGATGACATTAATGGAGGACTCTGCTGCACCTCTAAGACTCTGCTAACAGTGGATTTATTTTCCTTACTTAGCCCAGTAGATCTCTTATACAGCTCCTCATTGGCCTATACTGGAGTCCATGTAAATGTCCTTTGTGCATTAAATCCATGTCCTTCATGAGTGTTTTAGGGTGTCCATCATAATTTGTGGAATAGTTTGAAGAGGGTCAGTGTTTGGTCGATAACAGTTGGCCTGAAATAGAAAATTTGAAGTTTGTTAATGTGTTCCATTTTAGCTGTTCCATATCATTATATTATGATCCGTAAATCCGTTTAGCTTTTAGTATTAATGTGTGTTTTATTAATTTTCTGAAGGGTTGATTAACATAACAAAATCTTTTTCTAAGATGCGCCAAAAATATTTTTTTCTTATTTTTACAATCTAACTAATAGAAAGGTTATCCTTCACTATTCTTATCAAATGTTTTAGATTTAGATTTCAAATTTATAATTTTTCAAATTAAAAAAAAACTACACATTTTATTGCTTTTGATATTCAGAGCTGAAGTATTTTCTATGTGAACGTTTTTGTTATCATAATTTCTTGAAAAGTATTGGCATGCTATAAATCATATTTATCAAGTGAGAAAAGGCACATAAATATATAAATGTGATATATAATGTATTAAAGTAGCGATGAAACAGCTCATTGAAAATAAAACAAATAGGTATAAATCTTTAAATGGAGGAGAGCTGAAAGGAGAAGGAAGAAGGAAGAAGGAAGAACGGTGATGGTTATGATATAGAAGAGGGTATAACTTTAACTGCCGCTGAGGCTTGGAGTTATAAAAACTGAAGATAACTGTTACGACTTTCTGTATCAAGAGCATCCGATCGTAAACTGTTAACTGCTACCAGCTTAACAACTACCATCCCTAACTCCTACCAGTCTCACAGATATCTCTTCACAATATTCTTCCAATCTTCTACATTCTCACCAGTGGTCTCTACCTCTTCATATAGCTCCAATCTCTTCCTAGGCGAAGTGGGGAGGGGAGGGGGGGTCGAAGCATCACAAAAAAATACTAAAATCTCGCAAATGTTTAAAGTTTCGCTAATATTTCGAAAAACTATTAGCTCCCTGCTTTTTTGAACACCATCCCTATCCAACACTATCCCATGATTGGGATATTAGTCATAAGAAATTAGGAGCACACTGGGACTGTTTTGAAGAAGATTGGCTAAAATGATTTAAGATGATAAGATATGGGTGAACATGTAGAGGAGGAGGACAAATATATGGAAGACTATCTTACATTCACTTATTTCGATTTTGAACACTAGATGACTCGTTGAATTTGGTAGTGGCTAACAGTCTATGGATGTCGTGATGTTGATAACTCAGAAACCTTCACGGTTATGCGTCCAACCATTCCCCAAGTTTCATAGCAACCGGATGAGTGGTTTAGGAAGGCATAACAGTCATACAGGCAAACCTTTATTTTTATTTTTATAAACTGCGCCAAAATTAATAGGGAGTTTGCTAATTTTGTGATATTTACTTTGCCAAGCACTTATATATAAATATATATATTTTGTTTATCATAAAAAGCTTGGATATTAATTAGAAATGTTTTTCTAGAATAAATATCAGTGCTATTTATAGTAAACTGTGCCGGAGTTCATGCACTCGGCACAAAGAGCTTTACTATGGAAAAGAGAGTTCGAATCCTGGAGGCACTTTTTATTTAGGAAGGATATGTTTTATATCTATATATAAAACACAATAAAGTTAAATATAGGAGCCAAGAAATAATATATACGTTGGAAAGTATAAAAATACGACTATGTCACTTGAAGGCAATAAAAGTTAAGGAAAACCATTATATTAAGTTTATTATCACTAGGAAGACTTTAGTTATCTGTAAATTTTGACTCTTGCGCAATGAAGTATACCTCACATCTCTTCACCCCTCCACTCATCCACCCCTCCACTCCTCCACCCCTCCACCCCTCCACTCCTCCACTCCTCCACTCTTCCACTCCTCCACTCCTCCACCCCTCCACTTTTCTACATCTCCGCAGATGGCTAAAGTTTTTTATGAGCTGAGAATATTCTACAGAAGTAGTTATTATGTCGTTAAAGATATTTAACTCTTGTCACTGAAAGCAGGCTTTGAATTCAATATTACAGGAATTTTTTTTTAACTTTAGCAAGAAAGTGGATGATTAAGGAAATTTGATTTTCCATTTTTTCAGGTTTGAGAATTTCAAACGCTCTCTCACTTCTTGGAAGTAAGATATTTTTTTCCAATAATATTTACTACTCATTAAGATAATATAATAGAGCGAGGATGGGAACAAGGGAAGAGGCAGGCTATTACAAGAGCAGTAGCAGGAGGACTAGGGGAAGATAGCGGGGCGCGATAAGGAGCGGCTGTCCGCCGAAGGACGGTCGGTAACGAGATGGATAGATGTCGCGGATAATGGGGGCTATAGATCCTCCCGCGGGTAATGGGGGCTATATATCCTTACTCCAATGAGCTCTGTCAGCTTTATGTTCGATATTCCATCGCTAATCCTGCGATAGGTCTCAGGAACATCCGATAAAAGGGACCTTTTATAAGAAAAATAAATCCTTGTTTTTAAAGGAAACAAGAAATAAATTTCTAACATTCTAACATAAGGGATTTGAAAGACAAATTCTAAATTAAATAAAATTCAAAATAATATGGTTGTAAGAAAATCAGGCAGAAATCATTTTCAGTAAATTTTAATAGAAACATGTTTTACCCGTTTCCCAGTTGGTCAAAAGTGATACGATATTGGAAAACGCGAGGGCAACAAAAACATTTCTCAACTTTGTTAATTTCGAATAATAATTAATTAATGTAATTTACTAGCTGATTTCAAATCATAGAGGACAGGTAAGGTGGAAAAAATAAAGAACACAAGAGTGTACAGACGGTCGGCAGGTTTAAAGTAGTTCAATTTAAAATAGTTCTGCATCTCCTCTAGACGAATGGATCGCTAAGTGAAAAATAAATAGAAAACATATCAGCACTGGCACCCTTGAGCATGTTTCATTTTGTTCTTTGTTTGGCTGGAAGGCTCGAAGCTGCTTTTATTTATTTTCTTCTTAATAGAAATACGTAAAAATGAACAAATAACAGTTCTGAATTTATGTTTATCTCAAAGTTTCTTAAAATAATGAAAATAATTGACTGCCTCATATCAGAAATATTTGCGTTACTTTTCTATTTAACAATCCATATATCCATATATATATATATAAGACGGTGGAAATATATTTCTGTAACACCCTTGGAGGATGATCTGAAGGAAACTTGAGAGAGACCAAAGGTAAAGGGCTTCCAAGAAGTTGCTAACTATAGAGCCTTCGAAGGAGAGGTCCTGACAAAAGGACACTCCCCCTCCCACCCCCCTCGTACCTCATCAGCCAGGATATCCTCTCACAGGAGGACACTTCTACAACTTACCGAAGGAAACTTTCCGGATTCCTGGCTACTCGCCTGTGGGACATTCGATAACCTTATCCTTGTCTTACATTACATTTTATCATATTATATAACTTTATATAATGCTTTTATATAATATTTAGTATTATTTTTATCCTTGTCATATGTTGATGGGCCGGGGTGGGACGGGACAAGGGGTCACAGAACTCCTTGGACAGGGCCCAGTCCTCGCTATTGGAAGACGGGAATTAATTATCTTTTACACCAGCCTTTTACACAGATTCGAGGTTTGGGTAACCCGCTGCGGCACATTTAGCCTCTGTAATGTAGCCACCATCTACTTGGCCTTACATCGAGTTTGCTAAACAGCAAGTAGCAGTTGAGCGTTTTTATTGCCCCTATCATCTCTTTGCTAAACAGCAAGTAGCAGTTGAGCGTTTATATTGTCCCTATCATCTCTTTGCTAAGCCATTCCGCTGTAAATAATACTTCCTTCCCTTTACCCTTCATTGGATGTAATGATATCGCCAAGTAAGAAATAGGGTAGGGAATACCTCATAGGGAGCCCGCCACATGAAAATTTAATTTAATACAATAGCCCATTTTATTGTATCGTCTGCCTTGAAATGATATATCGTCGTCTGGCAGCCTGTATCCGTCGGAACGCGGTGTAGCGAACACCTAAAATCGCCCAAAAATAGCAAACAATAATTGTAAAGGTATGTTCTTGAATTAGCCGGAAACATGCCGCCAGACCGGTGTTAATGTCACGGAAACCTGACCCGAAAAGTGAAAAAAGAGATTTATCCACCATTATTCAATATGTTGTTAGGACTCATAAGACTAGTTAAAATCCAAGTTTACAACCCTCAAAACCAGAAGGATTTTTTGTAATACTCGAAAAACAACAAAATTGTTGCATTTTTTTAATTTTTTCGCTTATATCTCGTAAAATATGAAAATTTTCTGGACATAGCATATTTACAAGGCGCTTGACTACCATGCCCCCGGGCCCGAGTTCGAGTCCGACTGAAGCCAGAAAATTTATTTTCTGTTATTTCAGCCGTGGATCGAATTCGGGGGCGGGAGACCCTCCTGGAGCACACCCAGCCTCTTAAAAAGTGGGTACTCGTAATTGGGGAAAATAACCTGGCGGTTGAGCGTGAATTCTGCCCAAATTTCCTCCTTTCACAACCGTTGGCTCAGAAACAGTACAGCCTTACCTAAGTGCTGAACCCGATACCCCTCATGGGTTGTTAGTGCTACAGTTTTTTTTAACATATTTGCAATATTAATATTAGAGCTATAAATTTTTGTCAATTTAAGTCTAATTACATCTCTGTAAATTAACATATTGTGGAGATAGAGCTCTCCGAAAATGGTGAGTTTCCACAAAATTTAAAATTTTTTTGTTAAGAGTCAAGTTCTCGGCCGGATACTGATGAAAGTACTAGGTTTTACAAAAACATCTTCAGAAAATGATTTAAAGGAAATTAATCTGAGCCCTAAAAAATGCCCTTAGATAAAATAGTTTTCTGATAAAAAGGAAAATATTGGAAATTAGGAAAATCGGGTTTGGAAAGAAAATCATATACAGGGTGTCCCGAATTTAAATGGCAAAACTTCAAGAACTTATAGGGGACCGAAAAACTAAAACAAAAATTTCTTTAGAGATTTGCTCGTTTTTGCTTAGTTTTAGAGAAAATCGCAAAAAAAGAAACAAAACAAAAATGTTACAGGTAGCGATTATCACCTTTCAAAGTTCGTCAGGCTAGGCAGTGAGATATGTAAACACTCAATGTTATCCTTTACATTCTTATATTTGTTTACATTTTGGCTTCCTTCTAGGATTATAATTCCTAAATCAGTCTTCAGTCAGTTACTCAGATAATTTTGTGTGAATAGCATCAGCCACAATGCCGCATACATATTCTAATGTTGAATACGCTGATATGATTTTTGTGTATGGTTTCTGTAACGGTAATGCTTTAGAAGCGGTGCGGGAGTATGCGCGGCGATTTCCAAATAGAAGAGTGCCTAATTGACGAGTCTTTTCGTTAACTTTTTATAGACCTTCGGGGTCTATGGGTCATTCTTAATACGTAATGAAGGCGACCAATTCCAGGCAGCAATAAGATCAGATTATCGGAGAAGAAATTGTGTCCAATGCCACTTCGATAACAATCCTGAGTCAAGAGATTGGATTTTAGTAACTGGTTTCTTGACAAAATTCGTGATGGTAATTTATTTCCTTTAAAAATTATATGGACCGATGAAGCTAATTTTACAAGTGAAGGAATTGTTAATCAAAGAAATTATCATGTATGGGCTCTTGAAAATCCCAGAGCTATTAGAGAGAATAGGTTTCAACATGAATTTGCTGTTAACGGTTGGCTTGGAATTTGGAACGGATTACTGGTTGGACCATATTTTTTACCTGGAAAATTGAATGGTATTACATTTACACATTTTTTGGAGAACGACTTTTCTAATAATTTAGATGACATTCCCTTACAGCAGCGGATTGAAATGTGGTTCCAAGTCGATGGATGTCCAGCTCATTATAGCCGAGTTGCTCGAGCTTGGCTGGATATAAATTATCCACAAAGATGGATTGGACGTGGAGGAGTAGTACCTTGGCCACCCAGATCACCTGATATGACACCCATGGATTTCTTCGTATGGGAAACCTTGAAGCAGAAAGTTTATTCGGTGTCAATCAACTCAAGGGAGCAATTGCAGTGCACCAAATATCATCAGAACAATGTTAAGCTGCAATTCATCAAGTGAGTTTTAGATGTAATGCTTGCATTGGTGCAAGAGGACAACATTTTGAGCAATATTTACATTAAAAAGAACATAACATATATAAAACTAGCTGAAAGTTCCCGTACTCCGCTACGGTTTAATATCATTAGGATTAAGGGCAACTTAAATTAGTAAAAGTTAAGCTTAATGTTGGTAATTATTATTACTTAAATAAACATAAAGAATTCCATTAGAATAATTTCAATAAGTAAATTTGACAATATGCAGAAGTTAATTTTTTAATTTTAACAGTCCTGCAGTGAAGCTTGATGGCAGCACTACCATCTTACCCAGCTCCGATACCAGACCATCAGTTTCTCTTATGACATCCTTCAAGTGAATATAGTCTCCACTTCTCATTTTTTTGTCTTTTTCGAATAAAGTTTAGTCTTTCTGTTTCTATTTTTCCTTACATATCAAGCACGAATTGGTTGAGGAGATTAAGAAAGTAAAATAAATAAGGTTTTTCGCCTTATCGCTCCATCAACATATAGGCGTAAAAATCAGCTGCAGACAGTTTTCTTAAGTGGTGTATTTGTGTTTGGGTCACGCAGAGGGATGTTAATACTGTACCCATCTTCTTCATGGCAGAAAATGGGATGATACTGAAAAGAATCATACGCTCGATAGAACTCACAAATTCTTATCAGTCGAGAATAATGTCTCGCTTTTCTAACACCTGGCCAACAATCAAGAAGGCTTTTTGTCAGCACTGATAACTACCTGGAAATCTTGTAGATCTTGAGGGGCAGACTCAACAGAAGCTCTGAAGTCCTTGATATACTTGTTATGTTCATGAACAATTTTCTGGAGTTGGCCTACCAATACATGCTTCACATTCTAAAAGTAACCACAGAAAATGTCTCTTTCATGGTTGTCATCACCAAAAAAATTTATCTGAATAAAAGACGGCTGCTTTTGTGTTCGAGGCATCAAACTCCCTATTCTGTGGTATACATGTCCTTGCGCCTTAAATGTTGGCATGAAATGTCCCTCTTTTATCTCTTTTGCTCCAAACGACGTCATTTGGAAACAATCGTTCTATTTCCAAATATTATTTAGAAAATGCTCAACCTCAGGATGTTCATAAGTAAGGAGGTTGTGGAAGAGTTCAGCATATTCTTGAATTGGAGGAAGTTGGACTTTCCCGTTACTGCAGCACATGACAGGGCTCTCGTCCTTCCATTTTACATCATAACATCCAATGCAAGTTGACCGTCGTCCAATATCGACTGTTTTATCTTTTGGATATTCAGTTTTTGGGTAATACTTGTAACCTGAATGCTTCTTCACTGTCCATGACTGCAACCTTTCCATTGAACGTCTTTCATCATGTTTTGTTACAGCTACACGTTTAACATGAGGATTATTTTCTGAGTATTTTTTTTTAAGACTTTCTACGGATTTCAGGATGGGTTTTGTTATACTTATATGTACTACAGCCTCTCTATGAATATTTAGGTGATTCTCAGTATACGTGTGTACAACATTTCTTTTAACTTCGGGTTGGTTCTCTTTATGTTTGTTAACCGCTTCTCTGCTAATGTTTTTCCAGGATAATTTTTCCTGTATTTTTTAACAACTTCCCGGTTAACCTCTACATGTGCTTGACTATCTCTTTGCAGCCGATTTCCTTAGTTGTTTGTTGTGAACTAAATCTTTGAATCATTTCCTGCGTTATTCTCATCTGAACGGAGAACTAAGGTAGATTGTTGGTTGAAGGAATTAAATTCATAAAGGCTAGGTACAACTTGTTTAGATTCGAGGAATACAACATGGGCCTGTTTGAGAAAAGCCGATTTGAGAAGGGCCAGGTTCAGAACAATTATCTTGTGACCGGAAAGCTGAAGGAAGAGCAGTTAGGGACGGAGCTACTGGTAAGGCAAGGTTGGTAGGGTGCTCGTAAGGAATAAGTTGATCCAACTGGCCTTCTATGTCACCACCAGAGAACATTAATCTTTTAACCCCCTCAACTTCCTCTTCATAGCAGGCCAATAGTTTCTCGTCACGGAACAACTCAAACTTGTAAGGGTGCACCTCTGCAGCCACCATGAGTTCACAGAAGGTACCATATAATAAGGTTTCGACATACCAATAACGTATTTTTTTTTTTGTTTACTACTATAAGGAACTTAATTTGTGGTAAAAGTGTGCGGCTTAAGCATCTAACCTATTTTTTAACTTAGCTTATCTCCATATACCGTACGACAATAAATCTACTATTATTCGCCCACTAAAAATTGTATTAGTACTGTTCACTCCTTTGTAGTACCGATTCAGGACAAACTACTTAGAAAATAATTGTTATTGTGCATCTAACATGTAATAAGAAATAATGTATTAAGGTTCCGATTGTTGTTGTTGTTGATTGTTTTTTAAGGGCAAAAAACTGCTATGGTTATTATTGCCCATACCCAAAATTTAGACAATAACAAATTCCTAATCAAATTATATTAACCTCCAAAAAAAAAAAAAAAAAAAAAAAAAAAATAAATAAAAAAAAAAAAATTAAATAAAAAAAAAAAAAAAAAAAAAAAAAAAAAAAAAAAAAAAAATAAATAAATAAATAATTAAATAAAAAAAAATAAATACAAAAAAAAAAATAAAAAAGAACATTAAATTTTGTCATATAATCCAATTTGCTTGATAAATTTTATCGTACTACAAATGTATTGTTTGCTA